>PVIU01002501.1:0-174254 GCA_004026605.1 Ondatra zibethicus | reverse complement strand
TTGGGGGATGGAGGATACAGCATAGACAGTCAGAGAGGACGGATGGAAAATGCAGTGTGGGTAGGCAGGGTAAAGGAATGGATGATGCAGCCAGGCAGTTGGGCAAGAGCAACAAGGCAGGTGACTGAGCAGAGGTCACATCTGCCTCTCTCCTCCTCCAGAGGACATGTTACATGGTCCTTACTCTCGAATGCCTGAGATCAGAAGTGTTTTGAGTTTAGGATAGTTTCAAATGTGGTAATGTCTGCAAATATACAGAGACACACCGGGGATAGGACTCAGCTTAATTTTGTTTCATATGCGCCACATCCACATGATGGCAGCTAACCATACATGATGTCTTTACTCACTTCACATATGAAACCATTTGATGATATGGAATCATCTACATTAGGATTTCATATTGGCACTCTAATATTTTCAAGTTTTGATACATCAAGCTTTGGATTCTCAGTTTGGGGATGCTCAATGTGGGTCATATTTGAGTCTGTCTTATGCAATACTTCTTCTAGCACATGGTGGGAAGACTCCAGCCTAAAGATGACTGACAGTTGAGAGTGGAACTCTGGCCCTTGTTGGCATTAATCTCTAAGGACTAAATGATGAGGAATATGGTGACAATTTCTCAGTCAGTCGCTAACGCACCATTGTTTCAGGATCATGAGATATAAACCAAATGCTACTGTTCTGCTAAGGGAACCTAGCCACAAAGTGACTCCTAGTGACATTTTGCTGTATCCATAGATTGGTGTCTTCTCAGCCATCATCACAGAAAACTTCCATCTTGCAGTACATGGGAACAAACATAGAGACCCACGACTGGACAATGTGCAGAGTGAGAGATCTTGGAGCACCCAGTCCTCTGGAATGTCTCCAAATGACTCCAAATCCCTTCTCTCAGTCTCAGGGAACCTTGCAGAAGAGAAGGTGGAGAGAGTGTAAGAGCCAGAAAGGATGGAGGACACCAAGGAAACAAGGCCTTCTAAATACAGCAGGACCAATGCACAAATGAACTCACAGAGACTGTGGCAGCACGCACAGGTCTGGGCCGGATGGGGTCCCAGCACTGAGAGGGAAGTGAACACAAACCCCCATCCACAAGCTACCTCCAATTGATAACCACTCACAAAAGAAACATTAGTTTTCTCCATTGGAGTCTCACTGGGTATACAAACCCTGCCCAGCAGTAGATAGCCAACACAAATAAAACTCAATGGCATTTTTGAAGGTCCTTTTTTCCCCTTACAGGTCTTTTGTGTATATTATAATTTCTGATTTTGTGTTTTGTTGGATTTCTGTATACACAAACATGTCTCGGTCATGTGTTTCTTGTGCTTTTTTCTTCGGCTCTTTCCTTTTCTGTTTGTTTTGTCCTATTCTGGATTGTTTGTTATTATCTTATTTTTATTTTATTACTATTTTCAGATGCCTATTTTCTAATGAGATCGAGAAAAAAGAACTTGAATTTAAGTGAGAGGGGCGGTGGAGAGGGTCTGAGAAGAGTTGGGGGAGGGGATCCATAATCAGAATGTTTTGTATCTTTTAAAAGTCTATTTCAAAAAAGAAATAGAAAGGAAGAGAGAAAGGACATGAGCATTGCCATTTTTTTAGTAGGTGGTGGTGTCACCTCCAGACAGTGACATAGAGCACACTCGGCTGCTTCCCAGCTGCACTGGGGCAGCTGTTTGCACAATGGCATGCAACATCAGAACCGTGTTGGGAGCTGCGGGAATCAGCAGGAACACAGCCACACCCACAGTTCCTCTCTAATTCAGGAGCCATGTGGGGAACTGGCTCATTCATGATGAGGCCACAGGAGGTGAGACCCACCCTGTTCTCCTGAGGGCTTCTGGTGACAATCCACTGAGCCCTGACCAGCTCATGAGACCAGGAAGAGGTGCCCCTGTCTGTCCCCTGCGATGACTTGGGGCAAAGGTCATTTTTGGAGGCTCCTCTGTATGTTTACAAATTAAGAGAAAATTCTGAAAAATATTAATGATGTGATATACAGAAATACTTGCAGTTGACAGAATGGAAATGCTGGATGTTTGAAACATGAGAAGTCTCAATAACGCACTAATTGTATCAGCTAAAGTCTTCTAGAACAAGGTCATTTTCTCATGAGAATTATCATATATGAGCCTGATTGCTGCTGGTGATCTTGTGTGTGTATGTTCATGGAGTGTGTACGTGTGTGTGTTCTGAGTATGCATATGTTCATACATGTGTGTACAGTGTGTGGTTGGGTATCTGCACATGTGTGTGCATATATGTGCTTTCCTCTGCCACCCTAGAAAGGCAAGCTGATACTATGATAAACAAATCTATTAACTGTCAGTTTTTTGTCTATCCTGATGTCAATATGCCAATACAATCAGCCCTCAAACCTAGTTTTTCCCATTATCAGCAGGAAATGTGGCAACTGAATGCTGTTTTAGTCTATCACATGTGATATAACTGAATACTAAGGGCTCCACAGCCCATCCCTGTAGTGAGCAAATTGAAGTCAGAAGGCCATGAAGAAGTCAGCCTCTCAGCCAACATCTTCAAGTGGTGCAAGGAAAGGAATGAAGGCAAGAGAAGAAAGAGGGGATGCTGGTGATGCTTCAGACATCTCTGAGGAAGATGTCCACTAACGGGGACAATGCCCTGTGCCAGGGGATCAGGGAAGAGAGCTCTGTTCCTGCCCATCTGGAGGACTGGCAGAGGAAAGGAGGTCTTTAATGGCCCAAACCTGTGCTAGGAAACAGCTGCACTAACATTATAAAAATGCCCTAATTAATAAAAGCACAGAGAGCCTGAAGAGGAGCGGTTTTATTATTTCTACTTAAATTATCCCATTAACAACCTTTCAAAGGGGTGAAAAATCAGACCTGGACATTTCCTAAAGGAAGCAAGTCTGACCCGGTTTCAGTGACTAAGCACCATGTGTGGAAGCATTTGTTAACTCTGGGCACTGTTCCCAAGCACTGAAGCAGAATAAACAATTGACAGTGTATATTCTGACCTTGGATCATCAACTCAGAAGCCCACATCATGTGCACAGATTAGAGGCTATTTGTAAAAAGCCATGGATACATGAGTGCTAACATATAACAAAGACAACAAAGGCTAATCCGAAGGCCTACTGAGTCTGGCAGGCCCTGTTTATAGCATCCTTCTGGAGCATCCTAAAAGGTGGAGGGATGT
Organism: Ondatra zibethicus; assembly: GCA_004026605.1. Taxonomy (NCBI): domain Eukaryota; kingdom Metazoa; phylum Chordata; class Mammalia; order Rodentia; family Cricetidae; genus Ondatra; species Ondatra zibethicus. The sequence goes on along the minus strand of PVIU01002501.1, from coordinate 171,065 downwards.
CAGCATCTCCCTCCTGGGGAAAGTCTAGAGCCCAGCGTGGGTCCTCCTTACCTTCTGTAACCATCTAGTACAAGACAGACTCAGCTGGGTTTCTCTATCTCTTCTCTACTGGAAGAGATTTTACCCCATTTCCTGAACCTGTAAGATGAGATTCCTCAAGGGCTCTGGAGGCTTCTTGGTGAGAGGGAGCAGAAAAAAAGTCAGAGCTTTGAGAACCTTCTCCATGGTCTTACCTGCCAAATGAATGGGCCTGATTTTGAGTGTATCTTTGCTCCATTGTACACCTTGCCCTCCGTGCTTTAAAACATCTAATACCTACACACCTAAAACATTGGAATCCAAAGGAAGGATAAAATGAACTGTGTTTTATAAGTATGTTTTTAATAAGGTAATTCCTGCATATCCTTAGATAAGTCTCCCTTTTACTAAGTAGGCATTAATTCATAGATGACTCTCTACTTTGATAAAGAAGCTAACAACAGAGGAAACTGAAACTACTGAGTCAGTGTTAACTGAGACAGCAATTAAAAGGCAAGTAGACAGGAGGAGGGAAGTATTCGGTCTATTGAAAATGAATGGGCCTCAGCTGGCTGCATAGGCTGCATACCTGCAACTCTCAGGAAGATGTTGCAGGAGAATCCCAAGTTCTAGGCCAGCCCAGGCCATGCAGCAAGCCTGAGAACAGTCTGGACTCTTCAAAAAAAAAAACTGAGTTCTACACTCAAGTGAGAGAAATACAGGTAGGTAGGGCAGAGAGGAGTATCAGGAAGGGTAAAGTCCTGAGAAATCTGAACCTGCTCCTCTGGAAGGCCCTGAGGGCATGGTGGGTACATTTGCTCTTATCCCATGCAGACAAAAGTGGAGATGGTCGGCATCACTCATGCCTGGGAGTGAAACTTGGTACAGCCCCATACGGGTCAGTTTAGTGGATCTAATCAAAGTTATCCACACTTCATTCTCATGTAGGGCTCTACTCTTAAATAAACACGAGAAGTAATAGTTGTGTGCATATGCACACACACACACCAAACACACGAATGTATGCACACACGCATGTGCGCACACACACATACACACTTTTAATTTAAAACTTAAAAAGAGCTTTTCTTCAAGCAGATTGCTGCCAGCCTGGCAGCAGGTGCCGCCTCTGGGCTAATCCATCCGAATCCCAGGTACCTACATATACAACTTGTCTCTATCACTCTCCCCTCTGAAAACCAGTTTTACATTTTCTCATTTATAATGCATATTTGGCTGCCTCTTTCCCACTAACACACACGCTTCACGTGCACATGGATCTCTCACTGAGGACTCCCCAGGACCTAAAGCACATCACATATAGTAGATGCTCAGCAAAACCTGCTAAACCCATCTCAATCCAGTCTTCAGAAATCTTCATAAAGTAAAAGAGATCTGCATGTGACGTTCACCCTAAGAGGCATTTTGGTTTTTTTTTTAAACAAATTGCTTAGATATTTGATTATGTGACAGGAAAAACAAACACAGAAAGGTTATACAGAAAAAAAAAGAAACTTTTTTTTTGTACAAGCTTAAGATGGAAGATATTTAGTAAGAGCTTCAGAGAAGTATCTGGAAGAGTCAATTAAGGTTATGTTCCATTAATACAATCCAAGGGAACAGCTCGAATCAGGGTTTTAAAAGAAAAAGAAAAATCTTTGTTCTTGGCACAGACAGCAAGATGTGAGAGTCTACATCACCACTGAGGGCCCTGTCTTTCTTGTACCACTTAAAAGCCGTTCACATACTGCTGTCTTTAAATAAAGTTGTACAGGAGCATATGTTGGAATGGCGCTCTGAAAATGTAATTTAATGGGTGAACTCCTTTCAGCCTTACTCGGTGCAGAAAAGCTTTGGGAATAATTACATTTGAATGGAAACTTTGTTTCCATTTGAAAGTTCTGTGGAAAGTTGTCTCATACCCCAGAGACTCAGCCCTAGTCAGAACTTCCCCCCCCCTTCCAAGGTCACTAGGGGCAAGTCCAAGAAACTGAAGGGGGACAGGGCATGGACACATGACCTTACTCCCAGACTCTTTTAAGCAAGACATGGTGATGCACGCCTATAATCCTAGCACTTGGGAAGATGAGGCAGGGGGAACATGAGTTCAAGGTCAGCCTAAGTTACTAGGCTGTACACCATCCCAGCTAAATAAGCAGATCCTGTCTCAGAAAATACAAAAGTCTTTTCTGTGACTTCTCAGTATCTGTGTATCGCCCACTCTCGGCCTTCTACAGTCTCAAGACACTTCAATTATTTCCTGTTCTCTAATTAGTTAGTTAGTTTATGTGCTTGAGTATTTTGCTGTGTGTGTTTCTGTGTACCATGTGCATGCCTGTTTCCTGCAGAGGCCAGGAGAAGGCATCAGATACTCTGGCACTGGAGTTAGAGAATTGTGAGCAGCCATGTAGATGCTGGGAATCAAACCTGGGTCCTCTGGAAGAGCAGACAGTGTTCTTAGCCACTGAGACATCTCTTCAGCTCCAATTATTTTTGATACATGTGAAATTTTTTCAAAAAAAATAAAACTATGTGAGCCCTCCATGCAAGGACAAACAGACATTGAAACCCCTCTCCTTATCGCATCTTCCATGCCAAATAAACTGAGATAATTAGGTACAATAATTGCATTAAGCCAGGGGTGCTCTAAGATAACATATATGAAGATCAGCACTGGATATAACTATCCAAAATGGAGGAATCAAGAGAAAGCCAGGAACAGAGATACCTGTAAGTGACAGGGGACCATCACCAGCAAGATCATAATGGGCCTAGCTCTAGACACTCACTACCCATAGAGAGAAGGTGGGAAGATGGGGAGGGGCTAAGTCCCTGATACTTGGTCAGAATTGCAAGCTCTCTAGAGCAGAGCCTCTCATCCAGGGCTTCTTAGGGAAGCAGCTTTCCTAATGAGACTTTGAAGAAGACCCACAGCTTCAAGGACAGTTGGTAAATGACCAAAGAAGGACCAGGACCCACTCACCACCCAAACTGTTCAGAAAAAAACTTCAGAATGGTGGTATCATGAATCAGATCATCAGCACTGAGTGGTTCCGACATCCACACAGACTGTGAATCTCTGGGCTCAAGTGACGGGGATGAAAGAGGCAAGATTCACAGTCACTCAGCCTGCTAGGTTGAAGATCACTTTTGCAGATAATGGATGAGTGTCATGAGAACAGATGTGCTGGGGCAGCTAATCCAAAGCTATTCTGTCTAAACGCTCTCTGTCAAGGGGCAGCCACTTCCAACTCCAGGGACGAAGTTACAGCAATGGGAGGTCCTCCATTTCCCTCCACGACTTCAGCCCCCATGCCATTCTGGTGATGGTGCCCCATCTCACAAACATCTCCATGTATCCAGGCAGGTGAGCAGAAGGGGACAGGAATACACTGCTCCAAACCTCAGACATAGTACAGGAAAACACTGTGTGAACAGGAAACGCTGCACGGGCAGGAAGCACTGCACGGGCAGGAAGCACTGCACGGGCAGGAAACACTACACAGGCAGGAAGCACTGCATGGGCAGAAAGCACTGTACGAACAGGAAACACTGCATGAGCAGGAAACACTGTATGAACAGGAAACACTGCACAGACAGGAAGCAAACACTGTGCGAACAGGAAACAAGCACTGTGTGAACAGGAAACACTGCGTAAACAGGAAGCACTATGCAAACAGGAAACACTGCATGGACAGGAAACACTGTATGAACAGGAAACACTGCATGTGCAGAAAACACTGCGTGAACAGGAAACAAACACTGTGTGAACAGGAAACACTGCACAAACAGGAAACACTGCGTGGACAGAAAGGTTTGCAAACTGAACAAGAGAGGTTTGCAAACTGCCATAAGAAGATGATGGGTTTCCTAGGATTACAGGGACTGTGTGTAAACAGTTAGCTTGTTGATATCCATACAGTGAGCACTAAACAGACATTAGTGCTTGTGAAAGTTACTGCCTAGAGGCTTGTTATTCTAAAAACACATTCATTCTTCTTCCTGGAATCCCAAGGAGACTCCATTTCCCAGCATTCCTGAAGGTGAAGTTAGGTCCATGTGACCAGGTCCTTGCCAGTGGATAGAAGCAGAAGTAGTAGAATATTCAGGCCTGGCTCCTCTAATGGGCTTGTCTAGACAGTATTTTCATGGCTGGCTAGAGGATAAGAACTGCCAGAGGCTGAAGGATTCCTGAGGAAACCGTAGGGCTTCCGGGAGAAACGCCTAGCTCCTCAAGTCAGCCATCCCTTGCAAGAAAATCCCATCAGGTAATCTCAACTAAGAAAGAAACCTGTGTTATGGCGAATCCTCAAAACTTGGCGTCTATTTATTTCAGCCACAAGGATTTCTCCCCGACAGACTCAGCTATTTCACAGATGTGTGTCTATGAGCAGCCCAACCCGCAAACACAGCAGGGCCCAACACAGAGGGCTTCTATAGAGCGGAGCCATGATAGGCTTGTCAGACAACAGAGTCTACACGGTGGAGGAAAAGAACCAGCTCCCACAAGCTGTCCTCCGGCATTCACATCCCTGTCATAGCTATGTGGACTTCCGTTCCCCACACGAAATAAATAATTTATTTTTGTTGTTTGTCTGAAATTGAAGAATAACTGAATTCCAAGCTTCGTTGCTTAATATGTCTTGTTGTATTGCTTTCATAAGAAACAAACAAAACCCATAATTAATTATGCAGTGAAAGGTTCAAAGATGATGCGGCTAATTTAGTTGTGGGTGCCTCTGGGGGACGAGATTTTAGTTTTGTCTCTTACAAGTTCTCCTTGTGGCAGTATATCAGTGAGGCAGAGAGACTGCAGATTTGAGACCAGACCAAGCTGCATAGTTTGACACTGGCACAAATTAAAACACACCACACACACACACACACATACAAACACATATACACATGCACACAAACATACACACACACGAACACATGAATACACACAAACACATACACACACACACACACACACACACACAGTAAAGGACAGAAAAGAAAAAAGAAACAGTCAAGACTCTAGGCCCTGCTGACTCAGGTACTGAGGATGCAGAGGTGTGTGGTGTAGCCATTTTCTCTGTGTGTTGGGTGTTCATCTCAGGAGGGTTTAACTAGGGAAACATCTTCAGCTGAGTTCAAGGTTATTCTGACATTACCGTTTACAACCATACCGAGGCCATGCTTTGAAGATTACTGAGACATTCCCACTGTGGCTCTCCTCTACTCCGTGTTCTGCTGAGCTGTACTGACAAAAATCAAATCAGTGACCCCTGTGAGTTTTCCTGGAGTCTGCTGGGTTTCCCCCTAAGAAGACTCCCCCAACTTCTACCTAAGCATACTGTGCATGGAGCACAGCACCCCTAGACCTATTGGACCGGGAAATTTCTCACCCACATGGAGACTCATTGGAGAGCAATCAGTGAAAAATACCGTAACTATAATGACATGACCTCTAGCTCTCCCCCATCACTGAATCATCTATCAGGAACAGGGAAGAGAAGCTACCACGAGCGGGTCATGCATGCTACAAGGTAGCGGGAAGGGCTGCTAACTGGAATTGGAGCTACCTTCTGGTCTGCTGAGTGACTGCAACATTTAAGACCCAGCAAACCCAACATTTGAGACCCAGATCTACGGTGTGACACACAGAGAGCCCATGATCCAGAAGCCCCATGAAATGCACACCTCAGTGGGGACAAGTAATTAACATCCTGTTTTCAGGGCAACCAGACCCACGCTTCTCAAGTGTGCTGTGTACATAACCACTCAGCCCCTTTCTCCTGTATTAAGGGGACTGGGGCTTCCAGGCCTAGGGTGGCCAAGGATAACAAAGCGTCTCACTAATCTCAAATAACTTACTCTTTAGTAAAAGTATTACATGGCATACATTTATACTAAATACCATTTGTTGTTTAAATGAAGCTCAAATTTTAACTAGGTATCCATAGTTCAATTTGTTAAATCTGACAATGCTATTAATGAACAGAAGATCGGCAGGCACAAGGCTATGTGCCTTTACAGACATCTGAAGTACATTAAATGTCATTTATCTTATTCTGTTTAGGTGTCAGGAATTGCTGAGGTGAGCCCTCTGTTTTTTATGCCTGACTTGTTCAACATTTAATTCCATCAAATTCCTTTTAAGGAATGGTTTGATTTTTCTGTTGCCAACTCAATCTCTCCCCCTTCAGTTTCTTCCGGCTGTTTTGTTTTGCAGATCGAATGCGTCCTCACCTAGATGATGCTATCATTTCTTTCGGTGGCTTCATATTTCTTAGCCTATCTGGAACTTGGTTTAAAATGAGCCTCAAATCTGATCCTCTTAGCAGTTAGTAAGGTGTAGGCTATTTACTGAACAACCTGCCACATCACGCAAAGTGACTTCTGTCATTTCCATACCTACACAAATGCTGCGGGAGTCGCACTGACTGTCCCTTCCGCTCTACCGTCACTCTTGGTGTCAAACTCCTTTGGTCATTGTAGCTTTAAACAAGACACCATCATTCTTCATTATGCAATGAGTCAAGATTCCCCACCACTGCCCCAACAATAAAAAATTTTCTATTCTCTTCTTAACATTCAACACTTGTCAAACATAACAACACTAATGACACAAATAAATCTTAGCCTTTCTGGTAACCACCAAGAAGAGTAAAAAGTAAATAGATGTAAGTAATTTCAATGGTATATTTCATTTAATCCAACATACCTAAAAATATCTCATTTCAACATGCAATCAACATTTTTACATTAAGAAATATTGCAAATACTTTTCATTGTGTCAGGAATTCAAACCCTCCCCTCCCCTTCATGTTTGCAAAGCACCCCCACCCACAGCAGCCACACGTCAAATGTTCCATTGCTGCATGTGACCCAGTGGCTATTGGACAAGCTGGTGCAGGGCCAAGAAGCCCCAAGAGCAGCTTCCACAAAGTGTTACACCAGCCTGAAATTCCACGGCCCCAAGAAATTTTCATCTTAAATTCTCAACCTCACCCAAAAACATTCTATTTCTACATTCTATATTCTAATGCCTGCCTCGGACGCAAGGGAAAGGGGAAGCTGGAAAAGCTATGGGTCAATATACTCTCTTAGCTTTCCAATCCTGAGTAATCAAATGACGGTGTGAGAGACCAGAACATTCGGTAAGGGTCCTCTGTGAGCCGCGGCTCGCACTCTAACAATTACCTCAGGGGTAGATGCTGAAATGAGAAAATCACCAGTCTATGGGAGAAATGGTTTGTATTTTATTTTTCTCCAGTGCCTTCCTCCCAGCTGGATACCCACCGATGATATCACAGAGTAAAGTCAGCTCAGCATTCTGCTACGAGACTCTCAGTCGTTCTCATCTGGTGGTAAATTATTCAGCTTTACGAGTACCTTTCTTATTTCTCTTGAACGGTGTTTCTATTAGTCAACATAATCATTTATGGGACTGGCCATCAGAAGCTTCATACGCAACATTTTTGTGTGAAAATTACAAATTACTTCTGCTCTGGGGTGAAAACGGTCACATATGAGGTGCAAACTCCATATGAATTATATAAAGATGTCAACACAAGGCATAGGGTAGGGAATTAGGGTAGGAAAAATCCAGGGCTGGGGGCTCTGGAAATGTTCCTATTCCATCTTGTCCCCTTTCTCGGCTACATCAGCTGCAAAGCAGGAAGTGGGTCTGACTGGGATTTTTCAAACAGCAGCCATTAATGTACCAAGGTCACGAAACTTGCTCCATGTCCTTTCGCCCTGAGTGGGTGAACATTTTCCTTCCAAAGTCCAGAAAGTAAACCACTTCACCTGTGTACATCAGACACTCTTTGTTTTCAAATCAGCCATGGACAACATATAAACAAATGCTGTGTTCTAACAAAACTTTATTGACAATAAAAGAGACAGTGGGCTGTATCTGCACCTCAGATCATGGTTTCCTGACACCTTTCTATTTTATTTTTACATAATGTTTTCAAATTGGTTCACTTTCTTAGCTGATGTTGATATTTTAATAGAAATCAATATTATTTGCCATAAAATAGAATTCATTCAGAAAAACAGATATAAAATAATATTTTTAAATATTACATACCATCTCAATCACCCCCCATATAATAGCACTTTTGAGAAATGCCATTTTTAGTGACCCACAGGAGTCTCTAAAGAACCAAGATTCTGGGATGTTCTCCCCTAAGATTCTTTCCCAAAAGAAAAGAGAACACAAGAAAAACACATCCTCTTCTAATGATGTGCCCTGAAATATTGAGAGATAACACAAAATAATACCTGGAAATTACTTCCAGAAAACCTAGCAAGCAAAATAGTCCTGGTATGGGGTAGTGATGGGGTCACCGATGAAAGCAGAGGTTTCTGGGGGCTGACCACTACAGAATGTAGACATGCTAGCATGGGTTTAAAGCTAACAAAAGATGCTCACATCAAAGCATAGCGCCAACCGCTTTAGGATGAGAAGAGTCAGAGGGAAAGATGGGAAACAAGGCCAGAAAAGTAGGGAAAGCAAACCCCAAAGCCTTCCATCCCACAAGACACTTCACGAATCTTGGCAGCCGCCTCCACTCAGCACAGGAAAGTCAGCCAAGGAACAAAGGCTTTAGTGCACAGCCCTGCCAGCCAGACTTTTGCACCCAGGGTCAAGCTGCAGGAAGGCCCAGGCCAAAGCCTGAGGCTGTGTACACAGCCACAAGGTACGCCCTGAGAGCTGGCACCACCCGTGGCCTGACAGGCATCAGAGCTGCCTGGAGCTGACAGACAGGCAACCTTGAATTCCACTGCGTTCCGGAGCTGCGCATCTTCCCTTTAAACAATTCTGCAGGAGGCTCAGAGCCAAAGCCAAAGAACAAAGCTGTTGGATGTGCTAGAAATGGGTCAGCTTAATTTCACTGTCTAAACAAACTGGAACTGAAGCAGAAAAAAAGTAGCAAATGACATAAATTAGCAAAGTGAACCCCACTGTGAGGCTGGCCACCAGTCTGCCATTGACATAGCCTGGCCAGCAGCTTCCAGCCAGTTTGCCGAAATATCAAGGACCATGGGAAGGCAGAGGCTCAAGTCATTGTCTCTAGCAGACTAATATGAAAAAGGCTCAAGAGACTAAAGTGCCCCAGGAAGATGAAGCTGGCAACTGGGCCAGGCCTTCTGGGTTGGCTGCATCAGGCTTCTTTCTTGTCTTTGTATTAGCAGAGTCACAAGGAGTCTGTAGAGACAGGGACTTTTAGGTCTAACAAAGACAGGGAGCACAGACACAGTGGGTCACTTGTTCTATCTTGTCATACCCAGGGAACGAAGAGAAACAGGCTTTTAGATATTTTAGGTTAAAAAAATGTATCAAGAAAGCAGAGCCGTTTGGCCTGTGACTCTTGCCCTGGAAGTTCACGCAGGCTGTTCTGGCTTCCATCAGGCCTGTATTCAGAGCCACAGACTGCTGCTTCCCTAAGCACAGCCAAGCTTAAAGCTGCTACCACATGGGGAAAGCCGGGACCAAGGCTACCCTTGAGCCCCAAAGGCTATACACTTTCAGCTTGAGGTTGGAGATAGGAAAGGAGAAAGGAGGAATTTGAGAGATGGCTGACCAAAGAATGCTCAGGACAACAAGAATGGCAGAAGGGGTGTGGACATATCCCATGTCCCATTGGGTCCCCAGTGGCCTATAACAGCCCCTGAGACAGTGGCTTATGGCAGGCACCTTGTAGATCAGAGCCTCGCACATGGGAGCAATTGTAAAGAAGATGCAAGAGGCTGTCTCTATGAAAAATCAAGGATATGGCTCAGGGAACAAATTCATCAAACCCCTGATTCCCTCTGAGAGGTCAATACAAGCAGAGTTGGAACACAGCACCAGGGAAATATAAGTCAAAGTTCCTGGAAATTCTCAATATGGAGAAAATGTGGAAGGCGAGGGACACTGCAGCCAGGTTTTCCATAGCTTCCAGGGACAGAGAAGATGAGGGCGTCCTGTAGCTAGTGTTTTTTCCTACAGATACTATGTAAATACGGCAAGGATCTGCAGACTCCAGACCCAACCAGCCTCAACCTCCCCAGGCTCTTCTTCACAGGCCCTCACCTACTTCCCATAATGTCTTTGGCAGATCAACTTTTCTATCTATAAAACTCACAGATGGATAAAAGTAAGCATAGACTAGAATGCATTTGAAAAGGAAACCCATCATGTAATAGATGCTAAAACTGTTTACTAACAGGTCCTATTATGGCTTTCATACAAACATTCACTGGGAAAGGGGAAACACATTTTACATTGGAGCCTCATAAATAATGCAAAAGGTCTAATTTACCATAATCACATATGACATTTATCTCTAGTCGATAATGTATCGGGCACATGCATCATTTTATATAGATGCAATTGTAGGGCAGCATGAGAGCATCTGTGTTGGGATTCGGTAAATTCCACTGCCCCTTGAACCTATGTGCAAAAATTGCCATCTCCAAAGACGTTCACCTAGGCAAAGGATGGAAATGTCATTATTTTCTAGGTGAAATTAAGTGGGAAATTATAGAAAATGCAATTTAGATGAGAATTTTTTCCAGACATAAATATTCATAACTTGCAAACTGACAAAGCCCTGCAGATACCATAGGAACCACTTCATAAGAGGAGCTGATTCCTCCAGATTCCGTTCGTCAGTGACAAGATAATTTTCACAGCAACAAATTAACATCTCAAAGAGAACTGGGAAGGCTGGGGCGTGTGGGCAGGAGGCAAGCTGGGGTCTAGCAGAGGCAGTTCACAGGCACATTTCACTTCACAAGTTTCCTGGGAACACTCACCCCTCAGAGGTCCCTCTCAAGACCTAGCTCAGTACCTTCCCAGCCCTGAAGAATTTTCTACAGCCCTGTTCTTAATCCGAGTCAGACTCGAGACCACCTTTTAAATCGCCATTTGATAGTGTTTTCCTTCCTATTCTGAAGTGAAACTGAGATAAATCCACGTGGAAAAAAAATAGAGTAGACCCAGCCAATAATGTGAAAGGGAGCTGAAGGCAAGCGGTTTATAGTGAAGCCATATGTATTTCAGCAGGCCGATGCATAAGCATGACTACACCAAAAGCATAATGCGGGCTGGCCAGGGGCTGCCTAGGTCAGGGCACTTGCTATCAAAACATAAAGACCTGAGGTTGGATCCCCAGCTAAAATCACTGCAGGGAGGTTTTCCCATATAATCCTAGTGTTGCGGCAGACAAAGACAGGTGAATTCCCAGAGCTCTCTAGCCAGTTAGCCCAGCCAAACCTGGTCAGCGAAAGACCATGTCTCAAAATTTATATTTTGAATACATATAAAAATTTGGAAGAACGCAAAGGAAGAAGACAGCTGAGAGCAGCTTCTGGTCTGTACCCAAACACGTGCACACGCACATCAGCACGCATGTGCCATAATAAAGTTTTGAGAAGTTGAGAAGGCACAGTGAAATACAACTTTTATCTCCACAAAAGAAGTACGTAGAGAAGCGCATAGTGTGTCCTCATGGCTATGAATGTTGCCTTCAGTGATGTCGTCACTCCTACACAACACTGAGTGACTTGATGATTTATGGCAGATCTGCTCCTGGAAAACCCAGTGCTTATTAAAATCACAAAACACAAATGCATGTTTAAATTAGAATCTAGGCTTAGGTGACGATCTGTAGATTTTTCATCTGCCTAGTTCCAGCATGGCATCTGATGTTCACAGCAGGGGTAGGACTCCCCAGAAGCAGGACCGATGGGAATACTGAAGAACACCTGTATCCCCAATGCCATCAGTGTCCCCGACCATGACAAGACAAGTCAGGTCCACACAGATGTGAGGGAGGGCATCACCACCACCCCCTTTCCTCCTGACACCAGGACCCCATAGAGGTCATCCCAGAAGAGCTCTCTGCTCACTAACTCCACTCCCTTGGGAAAGTGGCTCTGAACTCCTTACCCTCGCTGTCCACAAATGTGGGGACAATGGGCAGAGCAACTTCACAGAGCTGTGAGCAGCAAATACTGTCATGTTTCTAAAAGTTCTAGCCACAAGCACTGAAGCCTAGACTATACAATGCTCATGTCTACAATAACATCCCTGTGCCTGTCTGTCAGATCTAAAACTTAGTGCAAAAAAGCCAAAATGAAAGGAGCATATAGAGTGGGAGGAAGAGAACAGAACAGTCAGTGGACTCGGAACACCAAGAGGCAGAAATCAGCAGGACTCAGGAGGCATGCTATAGGACCGGAGCTGAATCTGTACGGTGTTCTGTCAGGACACTAGCATGTATATACTAGGAAACTTTTCCTAACTGACTCTAATGCCAACTGAGGTTGAAGAATGGCCTTCAGTCAGTGGCAGGGCATCCTCATTGGAACAAGGGGTAACCTGGTCAGATGTACTTTGTTAGTTCATCAACCTGATAGCATGTAAGAAAAGGATCAGAGATGGTACAGCCAGAAAAAATGCAGGTCATTTAGGAAATTGATTCAGTAGCCTTGCTCATCAAATGCCCAAGTGAGGAGGGGGCGCCTATGGTCTGAATGTTTCTCTGAAAGTCTAGGTGCTAAAACATAGTGGCCAAGGTGATGGATGACTCTGAGGAGTGGGGTCTTTAAGAGGTAAGTCATGACGGTGAAGCCCTGATGATAGGATTAAGGCACTGGCTTCTTGGTCCCCAGAATGGTGAGCAATACAATTCTCTACAAGTTACTCAGCACCTTGTGTTGGAGGAGGGATGCTTGTTGGTTCCCGGCCAACAAGCTAGCTTAGACCCAAAATAATCACACAGAAACTGTATTAATTAAATCACTGCTTGGCCCATTAGCTCTAGCTTCTTATTGGCTAATCTCTTACATATTAATTTAACCCATTCCTATTAATCTGTGTATCGCCACGTGGCAGTGGCTCACCGGCAAAGTTTTGGCATGTCTGACTCTGGTGGCTCCATGGCTTCTCTCTGACTCTGCCCTTCTTTTGCCCAGCATTCAGTTTAGTTTTCCCCGCCTACCTAAGTTCTACCCTATCAGGCCAAGGCCAATTTCTTTATTAACCAATGGTATTCACAGCATACAGAGGGGAATCCTACATCAATCTTGTATTTTGTTGTAGCAGCACAAATGGACAGATACAGGCCTGTCCTGTGGCTATAAGGAGAGAAAAGGACAGAGGTGAAGGTGAGAGAGGAGCTGGGATGGAAATGGTGTGGGTTTGGCTTAAGTTATTAGAATTGGGTCCAACCCTCAGGTCTCCTCAAATGCAAATCTACAGACTGGGAGCCATCTTGGAAGTACGCAGCATCCTAATAATGTGGGGAACCAAGATATAGAGAAGCCATCCCCTACATCTCATTGACACCTAGTCCGTAAGTGGGGTATCAAATTAGAGCCCAGCTGGGGTGCTAAGCGCCAGGGCGCAACACTAAACTTTGATTCAGCCTTGAACAGAACAGGTTCTGCAACATGTCTGCTCATGCCAGGGACCCTCCTGAGAGCTGCATTGTCTAGTGGTCCTCGGGGGAGCTCGGAGGCAAGCAGTTCAAGTTAAATAACTACCCAGTGGTCTAGCAGGGGTCATGCATCAGGCTAGGGATTCAGTCTCCTCATCTGGAGCTATACCTACTTAGAGCCGTTGTGCAGCAGAAATTAAATAATCTTAGAAAATATTTCAGGTGAGTGCCTGGCAAGTATTGTAAGGCTAGATTGTCTCATGCTCCTAACGAGGACATGGGAGAAGGTCTTGTTAATTCCAGAGAAAGCAGACCCCATGGAAAAGGTATTGGCTATAACAGGTGATTCCCAGGAAGGTAAGCAAAGCCTATGCAGCTTATTGTCTCTCACTGGGGAGCTGCAAAGCTTCTGATCACACAAAACCAGCAGCAGGGGACCCCTTCACCTTACAGCCAGGGCTGTGACCATGGAGACTGAGAACAAGACAAGCAGGATCCCTGACCCACAGTGAAAGCAGGCTCTGCCTCTCCACATGACTGGGGAGTATCATTTCACTGATTGGAGATTTGGACCATTACTGGCAAAATGGAGATCAATAATCATAAACTTTCAAAGCCCTCTCCAGAGGACTGGCATGGGAACTCAGATTGACACATGTAACAGAGGGTCTGGCCAGTGCTACATGCTGAAGAAGCACTAACTCATTCCCAAAACTGGGAGAGGCAGCTGAGGAATACTTGTGCAGTTAAAAGGCTCTGACAAATCTCCGTGTCATTGCCAGACATTCGTACACTCCTACTCCCTATGGTGGGTCACCTGTGACAAGCTGACTCTCTGAGAGCTGAGTGGTAGTGCCAACTCCACAGCAGCTACTCAGATAAAGGCTTAATTCTTCGTGCCAGCTACAGCAGTACCAAGGCATGTGACAGAACACTAGGCATGCAGGTATACACACACACATACACACACACACACGCACAGAAAGCATAAGCAAACTGAGGCTGCCTCCCATCATTTCCGCTCATTCCTCACTCACAGAGGGTATTCATTACTTGTCTTTGCTGCTTAACAAAATACCCAACAAGAGCAATGGAAAAAAAAGGAAGGGTCTTCAGCTCACAGGTCTAGGGGACAATCTGTCAATTAGGGAAGTCACAGAAATAGTATCTTGAGGCAGCTGGCCACACTGAATCATAAGTAGAGAGCAACAAATGCTAGGGTCCTGGGCAGCTGGTCACGAACAGAGAGCACTGAATCCCTAGGGTCCAGCTCCACTTCTTCTGGTTCCCACCTACAGTTAGGATGGGTCTTGCCACAGCCAGCCTAATCCAAATAATCCCTCACAGACATACCCAGAGGTATGTTTCTTAGAGGATGCTATATTCTGTTAAGTTGACAATCAACCTTAAACATCACATTGGGATGAGTGACAGACTTAGAGAAATCATTTACCTGAGATCCTAGTTACCACTGAGACCTGAAACTCCAGTACTCAAAATCATTGAGCCCTATGGGTGCTGCATTTATGTTTCTAGCTATTAAACACTATGGAATCTGTCCAGACATCACTGTGGTTTCCACAAACCACCAGAGAAAAAAGTCTAGTTCATACTCTTCTCTGCCTCAATCTCAAGTCATTGGCCGCGTGCAACATGCGGGATTGTTAGTGTCGACACCGGCAGAAGAAGCAATGAACACCACCAGTAACTGAGTGTTTCCCCCTGGCATATTCACCACCAGGGAGATGCATGATTGTCAAAACATATCAGTTGTGTTAAAAAGAAAGTCTTCCCTCTGCACCCACAAGTAGTCTTTAAAGGAACTTTCTGGAAGTGGGAGGAAGAAGGGCCACCCACTCTTGAATTACTTGATGCTTCTAACTGACAGGATTTGGGGGAAGAAAAAGGAAAATCACTGTGCCCCAGGTTTATCATCATCATGCCACCGGCATACTAAAGAAAACCTTGCGAGAATAGATGTGCTAGAAGGCACCAGGTAGATCCCAGAAGGATCCAGACCTCTACAACTCCACCCCAAGCCGATGCATCCTTGAAAGTCCCACTTCCAAGTCCACTGTGGTGTCATCACAGAGCTAACTCTCGGGGAACTACTCTCTCCAAGACGGGGCTGGGCTCCAGAGATGCCCCCTTCTAATCTTTACAACAATGAGTATCCCTAGGAAGCAAAGGTTTGGAGCAGTTATGTAACTGGCCCCAACTCAAATGGCTGGGACACTTAAGCCCAGCTCTGCCCACTCCAAAACTGAATGATCTCGGGCCAGGATGCTCGTGCAAGCTGCATCTGCTACTTGCCTTGCCTGACACTAGAAAAAGTGCTGCCTAGCTCCACATGCTGGGTCAGTTCAATGTGAGAATACAAGGAAGAGTTCTCACCTTCCAAGGCATTCCCGGGATAGCAGCCTACAAGGTCCATTGAACAGTTTGGATGGCTCATCGTGGTTATAAGTGGAAACACTGAGTATTATGATGATGGCAATGGGGCTGATGATATTGGAAAAGGACATGAGATCATTAAGTGTATCTAGAAGACAAACAATACTCATTTTAAAATCATTAATTTAATGTCATCTCTCATCACAGGAAGATATCAAAGGTTGCAATGTATCCTGAAACTGTCTCTGCTAAAAATCAAAGGTCACAGTGATGTGAGGTTTTAGGTCCATAGATTTGAAGAAGGAAGAAAGTTACATTTGTGTAGATGACAGAAGGGCATGCCGATAACCTAAGCATTCCTCATTAACTATCATCAGTAAATCCAAAGCTTCTATCCTCCCTCTACCTCTTTCCCTTCTGGGTAGGACACAAAGTTGAAGAAATATTATTCTTTCTGAACACTTTAACTTCCTGCCACCTTGAAGATAACTTTACCTGTAAGGAACCCTGGGGCTATGGTCTGAATTGCTGTGCCCCATCATCTCCCCATAATTGATATAGTGAAATCCTTATCCCCAAGGCGATGCACAATAATAGGTGGAGCCATTGAAAGGTTAGTCTGCCATGGTGGCAGAGCCCTCAGGAATTGGATATTGCCCTTATAAAAGAGGCTGCAGAGCATTGGCTTGACCCTTCTACAACACGATACCACAGCCAGAAAACTCCACCTATGGACCTAGAAGAAGCTATCCCCATATAGAAATCTGCCTTGGACTTCAGGCCTCCAAACCTATGAGAAATACAGTCTGTGGTGTACAAGCTGCCTCACACAAGCCACTCACCTAGTTGAGAGCTGAGACCCTCTTTGCCAACCTGAGATCCAGATAAAGGATGGGTTGAACATCAGGGGAACACAAGGAATAATATTGCTGAAGGATCCAGAAGATCACCACTATCCCTAACTGGCTTATGCTCAAATAAACAAGTAGAGGGGGAAAATTATGCAACCTTAATTAGTGAGCAGAAAATGTATTAAAAGCTGCTGTGCACTTCCTCAGTCCCTCAGTGGACTCAGAATCCCTTTAAATCTCTACAAAGGCCTTACACTCTGCTTGCTATTGTCTTCACACGTTAGGTCATTCCCCAAGGATGGCTACATAATTTGCAGAAGTAAGGGCAACGTGACAATACTAAGCCAATTCTAAAAGGATTGATAATTTCAAATGGACGCAAATGCAGGTCCTTCTGAGGATAGATCCCGTGTGACTACGCAGATCACACTCCCAGGAAGCTTGCCTTGATTGTGCCTGCATCACAATTCACGAAGGTCTCAGAGCAGGATCTTCTAGCCTTGTTAATTTATTTTAGAATATCCATATTTTAATGCCCAAAACATTTCAAAACCCAAGACACACCTCACCAGAGGTCTGGCTTCATGTATAGAACTTCCTTAATCTCCTGGCTGTGACTACACAAAACAAACAAAACTTACCATTAGGTCCCCTGAGTCCAACACAGAGGTGAACCAGTCAGTCCTCTGACTAAGTAGAGACAGAAAGGTCAGGATTTATGATCCATAATTCTAAGAATTCCTTCCATAAATGTAAGCCTTTATTTCATTCGTAACAGAAGTTAAGCTTATAAGAATTATATATACATATAAATATGTATATGCAGACACACACACACACTCACAAAGAATCTCATCCAATGTTCAAACACCAGTACTTCACTTCTGACTTGGGCTGAAGCATTATGGGAAGGGTGGACAACATTCTGCTCACTTATTAGAGTTGGTCAAAGACTGAATCCAAATGAGTTGCTGGAAGCGGGGATACAAATACTACAAATTGTGTCAGAGTGGCCTGCCAAGTACAAAATAAGTGACATTCTACAAGATTTGGCTGCTAATACCACCACTAATGAGAGTTTATTGAGAAATAATTAACCAGCTATTTTGAAAGTCTGGGGTCTGTGGGTATTTACAGAAAGGGCCTTGTGCCATTACCAGTGACCCAGAAAAGTCATAGATCATCCTCACAACGAAATAGGGAGAAAAATCATAAGGCTGAACCAACTGTCTAACAGGAAGCCCAGCAATCATGGCCTCCCATTTGCCTCAAACGGCAGTAAAACTCCTGTAGTCTGATCTCAACTCCAAGGAGTATTGACACTAACATCATAGGCTACTGTTGCCTGGTCAGTGACATTCCTGAGGAATGGTACACAGAGCCTCTACCCTAAGGTGCCTTTCTGCGCAGTTTGAATCTCTCTAATCATCAAAGGATTCAGCAGACCTGAACATGGCCTTGCTGCTGTCCTTGGTGCTGAACAACAGCTGTTCTCCGCCCTGGTGTTCCTCCGAGGTCATTCTTGCACATCGTCTCCTGCTGTTCAGCTCATTTCGTCTTTTGCAGTTTGATCAAGTATATGCATGCAGTGATAGGGGAGATAAAACCAGCACTGCCATGAACGGTGCTTAACAATGTACAACGAGGACTTCTGTATACAAGAGACTCACGTCGCACCTATATAGACGCCCCTTTGAGTTTTCTTCTGAATGACTAGTTGGGGGAGCACATGTCTAATGCTGTGCTTTTTGGGGAGTTCAAGTATGTCTGTTTGGGTGTCTGGAGCCCTATGTGGTGTATACCAGGGCATCCTTAAACATGGCCTTACCTAGGAAGCCCTTCCTGGCTGTCTCATCTTCATTCTAGACAGACAACTAGCTATGCCTTCTCCCACTGCCCCAACATACTCCAGCCTTTAAGTGGAGGGCTTCTGTGTGTCCACTTTCTTGATCCTGATAGGGCCTCCTTCATGAAAGGAGCTTAATTCTGTGAAAAACAAAATTAAGAACACAAATGTAGCGCTCAATAATTTCCACTGTCAAAGCTTTAAAATCTCTGTCATTCCTTTCTATCCAACTCTTTCGAAGGCAATGCAAGAGGTAGGCAGGGTGGCATTTGATATTCAACAGACAGTGTGATGTTTGCTTTCCAAACCTCTAAGACAACCCAGAGAGCCAACTGGGTTGGCTCTGATCATCTCCAGAAATAGATGGAGTCATTGGAGGTAGGAGTCTAAGATGCCAAGTCACTTGCCCAAGGTCACCTCGCCCATAAGCAATGCTGTGGAGGTGGAATATACTCTCTAAACCAGACCTTTGAGAGCCATTGCACCCTGAAGTTCTCCTGGGGACTGCAGGAGAACAGCATCCGCTTGCTGACAAGTTACTCCTAGCAGGGTGTAGAAAAGGTTACCACAGTGCCCTTGCTAGAGAAAAGCAGGTCAGGCGTTACAGAGCACTGAGCCAGCCTTTGTCTTCTTTTCCCTCCTCACTAGGCTCAGGGCAGGATTCTCATCATATTTGGTGGCCAGGACCCCTCACCAAGGAGGCAGGTAGGCACAGGCCCCACTGGGTCTGAAAGACAAGGGCAGCTGTAAGTGAGCATTTGGGTTGGATCTTCAATTTTAAAGGCCCATTCCCTTTTAATTCCACTACTTTATTTTAATATTGACTTAGTTAACTTTCTTCCCTCAGAAGGCAAAGGGAAGGAGAGAGATCATAAATCCAGACACGGGAGAGAACACATTAAAAATGCAGTTCTATTATCTTAAAACTGGAGATGTAATTACAGCAGTCATGTAATATGAAGAGAAATTACTAGAAAATATTTAAAGGCCTGGATAAAAAGAAAAAAAGACCATATTACTCATTCTTTAACACATATAGAAAAAAATGCTTTCAGATCTTTCAAATACCTCCCCATTGCCCCCTAAATTATGATCCCTTCTCAGCCTTTCTGCTCCACAGACTAATTTAAAACAGTGCACAGCAGCCTGCTTCCTTCCTTTCTTCACCAGAGAAGCATATGTCTTGGGAGGGTGAGGAATTCACAACCAGATTCATCCAAATTACCTGTGTCCTTGGGGACGCCTGAAATCGCAATGTGCAAAGAGCATCCTCCTGCTGTACTTACTGTTAACGCTGAGAGTTTACCCAAACAAAACGAGACACCGCAGTAGCAAGGCATCAAGAAGGCACATTCATTCAACCAGCTCCCAATGAGTGCTTGCTTCCTCATGCCAGGTACAGTGCCCTCATGGTCCTCAGACTGGAGACACAGCTCAAAGACAGGCTGAGCAAGGGAAGGAAATGAGTGATAGAAATCCAGTTGGTTTGCATTATGACAGAAGATGCCACAGAGAGCTGAGAGGAGCCAGCAGGATTCTAAGTGCTCCTGGCAACCTAATACAGCCTGGAGAGAAGGGATACTTGAGCCACAGAGTATCAGGAGCTACTGAGTTTGTGCAGGGGGATTACAGGAAGAAGGAACATCATAGAAAATGCAACAGAGTAACCAGAAGATTGGGGATCCGACAAAGGATTCTCAGACTCTGACCTGCAAAACAAACCTGCTCTGATATCATTTATGTTTGTAAATAAAGTTTTATCAGAACACAGCTATGTCCATGTGTCTGTATTTTCCATAGTTGTTATCTCACTACAGAATTGAGTAATTGGAGCCAAGACCCTTTGACTCATAAAACCCAAAATATTTATTTCCTGGCCCTTCACAGAGAATGTTTGCTAATCCCTGGTTTAGGCAGACATAGAGAAAAGCATACTCATGAGTAAAGACAGGCTTGTCATTTTAGGACATGTCATCGACCTTTACAGTTTCAAAGCTCCATTTCTAGAAGTTTGTTATGGGAAAATTAAATTTTGGGGTGTGGCATAAGTTTGGGAAATGCCAGGGTAAAATTTAATAGATTGCTTTTTCAGACTTCTCAGAGCTGTTAGTATGTGAAACCACAACTTTCATGGCCGGGAGTTATCTAAAAGGTAGGCATTCCCTAGTGTGACTCCTTCAAAAACCCCTTTTTGTACATGTGAGAGGGTGGGAAACCCTGCTGTGAAAAGGTCATTTGACTCTAATGTATGTGCTTCTGTGCTTCATGGAGCTTGGAATCTGTGCCACAAAGAACTAAAATCTGGAAAATACGGCAGGTGTGACCTTGTGGTTCCAAAGTAGGTTGTCCCATTATTGCACCTTCCAAATTGGTAGTCTCAGCACTTCCAGCCAATAGAAATGTGCCATGTTAAACAACAGCATCTACCGGACGCATGCACACACTCTCTGCTTCAGTACCCTGGGATTCAGCCCTGGCACCTTGGGGGATGAGGCCTCTCCATTCTCAGTTCTCTGCCTAAGCTGACATCAGTAACTCAGCAACCCTCAGCAGGACTAGAGGTGGTTGTGTGTGTCTTGCCTCAGAATGTTGCTGACAGAGACAAACTCTGCGGTATTCAGCTACACGCTCCATGAAGCCCTAGAATCCGGGTCCCAGAGAAAGCCCCTCCTCCTTTGCTCAGTTGCGACTCTGAAATGGGAAGGAATGTGAACCATAAAAATGTGTGAACTCCAGAAGTCTGTTTGCCAAGATGGACTCAACACCATCAAGCCTAGTAAGAGCCTGTGTGTAGCACAGAGTGCTTGTTCATGGGGTGGCTCATTGCACAGGAGCAGCAGCCGCACAGGAAAGGGAAACAGACCAAGGTGGCACTAACAACCCCCATGCTTCTCAGGGGGGTTTACACACATTCCATTCTCCTAAAGTCAGTGCTAGGCACAATCAAAATTGAAGTCCAGAATTGGGGACTCCAGGCTTATGAGCTGCAAAAGTTATCAAAGCTCTTTAGACCTCATTATGCCACCATAATTTAGGTAACGAGGTCATAAGACCTCCACAAAGGGAGTGATATACAGAATATTCATAGGAGGTAGGTATATTTAAAATAATAATAATAATGCCTACCACAGACTGAGTATGCAGCCTTGGGAGAAGCAGCACCCAAGCTCAAAGTTTCTCCTAGTGCAGCAAATGCTCTGCTGGAACCTTAGGCTGCAAGCTTTACTCAGCCAACTGGACTCACTGATTGCCTGAAAACATTTTGTTTCCCCAGCTCTCTGAGAATACGTGTTCCCCACACTTACACTGATGGGGCCATGTATTTACACTTCATTTCTGTGTCTTTGAACTTGACTTCTTGCAGCTGCATATAACCAACCTACAACAGCTACCACAGGTGCATGGGGACTTCAGACAACTATCTCAGCTACAAGGGTTACCACAGGTGTATGGTGACAGATGCCATGGAAAAAGCAGTGGACTATACCACAGAGGTGATTCTATCATTCCACCATACCTAAACTGAAGGGAAGGATGTTTAAGGCAAGAAAATGGCTCCATTGGTCACCAAAGTGCAAGTGAAGAGTGAAGAGTTGTTTGTTTTTCAGCTCCTGCTAAGCACAGGCAACTGTGAACATAACAACCCAGAGAAAATGATATTCCGAGATTTCAAAGTAAATAAATAAATCTATGGGCTTCCCAAAAGAAGAATTTTAAAGAGGAAAAAGACACCTTGACCAACAGCTCCAAAGACAGGGTCTACGTGCAGATGCAGCCAAGGGACAAAGCAGGTGACTCACTTCCTATATCCCCTCCCAAATAATAAGAGAAGAGCCACTGTGGCCCCTAAGCTGCCTGCTGTCCTCAGCGCTAACACTAAGCCATCACATGTTCTCCTTTGTTCTTTTTCAATATGTTTTCTGAATAACCAAATAATGTTTTTAAAGCCCCGGTTCTCCAAACGCAACCCGACTTTCTTACATACTAGTACCTGTGATAGTTTTTAATTCCAATCTTGTTGGGGTTACATAAATTGCATCTCTGGTATTAAAAAAAAGTATTTTGTGGGGACAAGGTCAACCTCAGAGGCAAAACATGGAGTAAGGCTTTGTCTGGTAATTTCCCTTGATAATGTGTGGATTACATCTTTTAAATGGAGATGAAGTTGTAATTTGGAGAGATATGTCATAAAGTGCTGTGAAATGAACTTGCAAAGAAGATTTCCACCCAAATGTTTCACAGATTCTTTCCCGGACTCATTAGCTGAGCTTCAGTCTCAGCTTCCATTCCCTGCTCTGATTATTTTCAAATTGTTACTTGAGTTATACGGCCCTTCTAGGACTTATTTTCTGTTCCATGCCATGAAAGGGATGGAAGAACACTCCCATCTCAGTGGAAATCCATGGCAAGGAACTAACTGTCAAGGGCCCACTTCCACAGTGCCCACTGCAGCATGGGTAAAACCCTCACTACCTAGGAAAGCACAACCAGAATTAATTAGTAAAGTTATCTCTGTGGTGCTGGGAAGATGCCCCTGTGAACAAAGCATTTATATGGAGGATTTGTATCCCTAAAACCCACATTTAAAAAAAAAAGGCCAAGTGAGCATGATATCTATCCTATAATCCCAGCACACAGGAGGCAGAGACAGAGCCTCCTCATGGAAAGCTGACTAGCTAGACCAGTCAAGTCTGGAGAGCTCTAGTTGGGGGTGGGGAGGCTTAGTGGATAAATTAATGCAATGGAAGAAAGCACTTGGTGTCAATTTCTCACTTGCACACACATGAGTACACAGGTGTGCATGCACCTATGAGAACACACAACCAAAAAAAAACCACATACACAATTTTAAAAGTTAGCTACACAGTTACTCTAAATCAAATAATGTAGGAACATTGTTCAAGACCTCAGTTTTGTCTTCACAAGTGAATTACCAGAGAGGAATATAAAGTTTCTCTCTAGATTTTCAAAGAGAGCATGAAATGCCCTCAAACGTACAATCCCCCTTTCCTCCCCGCTGTGCAGCTAGAGGAATGCATTTATTCACACCAATGATGAGTGGGCTCCTAACATCTGATTTTTATTTATTACACTATCTCATCACAGAATGCCATTTGTTACCTCTCCTTTACACTTATAATAAAGGGTGACAATGTTTATCAAAAAACTCATTATTATGTGAGACAAAAAGCTAAAATTGGATTTCCAAAATAAAAATAGCAATCAAGCAAAATCTCATTTAAAGCAAATAGATGTTTCCATTCTGATAGGGGCGCTGAATGCTGATGAGCTCCCAGTGGCTCTAAGCAAGGTTGTACCGCTGGGTGCTTACCCAAAACGCCCTCATTTTCTATCAGTCTTAGCTTGGAAAACACAAGTATTTGCATTACCATCACTTTACAACTCCAGTTTGGGGCAATCTGAAGCATAAATACCGTTCCCTGTAACTACATTCCCAGGAGAGTATGATTATTGACATTTCAAGCACACCAGATTTTAAAGAGCATTCAAATCACCCTCCAAATTTAAGTATTTGCTTTAAATCATTGCAATACAATTTTAAATATTTCATTCTATTTATTTTATTCTTAGAGAATATAATTCCATATAATGTGATCTGAAAAGCATGTTTTAAAGGAAAGCAAGTTCTGATAGCGTAAACATGAGCCAGCCTCGCTTCCCAGGGTGCCCGGGCTCTCGTTTCTCTCTCAGAATCAGGCCATGGCGGCTCCTAGCACCTGAACACTGGACAAAACAGGAAATCAGTTCTGAACCCTGTGTTAACAGGTCCCAGTAAAATGAACGTGTGGCTCACGGTAGCTCACAGAACTGTTTAAAAGCAAGTTGATGCCCAATCTCCTTTTGGAGGTGTCAGTGATAAGCTCCAATCCTAACGTGGCCTCTGCAGGTGGAATCATGGAAGTTTTGCTGCTCTCTGAGCTTGTGACAGAGAGACTTCTTTAAATTATTTAGTGGAGGCTTAGGTCAGGGTAGACTTCAAGAGGTGCATACATCTTAAAACCAGGAAGTGATTTGGAACTAACTGGAAGTAATAGAAATGCCTCCTTTCATAACGTTTCTGGTTATGCCTAACCAGAACCATTACCTAAATGTAAGCTTATTGCTAACTTTTAAAGTCTCATTTGTAAATAGCCAGTGTTCCTAATGGGAAGGCAATCACTGAATAGGAGAATTTGTCTTGAAGGAAGTTTATTTACTTTCACAACCCTTTATGACTGCTAAATATGAATATCTTGATTAATAGCAGCAACATAATTGGTGTCCTATATCTATTTATCAACACAGTTCAATTTCATTATAAAGTACCTCCTTATATAATAAATAAGACTGCCATTCTCTACCTGACAGCTTGATTTACAGTCCTACAAGCAAAACCTGTTTCTGCCGTAAGTGAAGGGTGGAAGCTATACATGTCAGCTGTTTGCACTGGGACAGAACACAGGACAGGCCTGGCTTGGAAGGCTCCCGCTGCATGTGCTAGGGGTCTGGGCCATGCCTTATATGGCTGGTACCTAACAAAGGCTAACATCCATGAGATGCTCTCCTTACACTGGCATTTACAGGGCTCCTTCTGGGCATGAAGTGGGAAGTTCAGTCTTGGCTTTCCTGGTCTTCCTAGCTTGGTAGGGGAGCATAAAATGATCCTGCTCCAGAGCCACTGACCGAATGAAGTCTAGAACAGCCAGGGAGCAGCCCGAACAGCAGGCACGGTTCTAGAAAGACTTGAACTAAGGAGGAGGCACCTGGCTTGCAAAAACAACTACCCCGTAAGAGCACATTGAGCTATGGGCAATGACCAAGGCAACTGGCAGCGGGAAGACTCGTGCTCTGATCCCAGCCCTGCAGGTTTGGCCTCAGTGAACTGTGGGAAAGCTGGTGGGACTCGGACTTCAGGAGTATGCTCATTTGTCTCTTGGTTTCCCTTCTGTGAAAAGCAACAGGAATGTAGATGTGTTCATTGCCTTGGTCAGGCAATTCCTGTCACACATGTCTCATTGATAAAGTGCTTGCTACATAAACATGAAGAACTGAATTCAGATCCCTAAGACATGCCTGTAAACCCAGTGCTGAGGGTGTGTGTGCAGAGACAGGTGGATCCCTGGAGCTTAATGGCCAGTCAACCTAGCCTTACCCCTGAGCTTCGGTTTAAATGAGAGAGCATGTCTCAAAAAATAAGTAATTGAGGAAAGATTTCTGACATTCACCTCTGGCCCCAACATACACATGTATGTGTGTACTTATGCGTTTGTGTGCATGCGTGCACACCCACAAACACACACACTCATTCTCTGTGCCTGTCTGTTTCTCTCTCCTTCCCTCTCTTTCCCTCTCTAAGGAAAAAAAGGCAAAAGGTATAAAAATAAAAAAAATACCAAAACTAAGAGCTGTGGGCTGGTGGGAACATGACCTAAGAGATACCAAGGCACAGATACAGGGGGTCCAGTTCTGAAGAGGTTCAGAGACTCTACTGAAGAACAAACACCAGCAAATGTGTCAGCTCCTGCCACTAAAGCAAAACACCTTAGACCGATGGGCTAACAGCAGCATTTGCTTCTGTCAGACCTGGAGACTGGAAGTCCATGGTCACAGTGCCAAGGGATTCCGTTCTTTACATGCGTTCTCCCTGGAGTGCAGCCGTTCTCACCATGTCTTCAAGATCCCTCTCCTGAGAAGAATGCTAATCTGGATGGCTCTGTCCTCATGACCTCATCATCTCCCAAAGAGCCCACCTCAAAATATCATCACCCCTGGGTACCAGTCTTTAAAGTATGGGTGGTAGCAGGGGACACTAGAATTCAATGCATGACAGAGGATACCAGTAAAATTCCTCTGACATGGGCTTTCTCTTCCCCAGGCAAAAGGGTTAGGAAAGAATCAACAACTACTGCAGAATGTCACAGCCAGGTGCTTTGAAGACTCAAGAGTCTGCCTGGATCAGAGGAGAAGCACAAAGGACAGGTGTCTAAGAGTTGTGGCAGGATTGATTATACAGAAGGGACTTTTCCAAAGCATAAAATGAAAGCAAGACTTCTGGAAGCTTCAGCATTCCAGATCTTTCTGCATGTCAGGAACTCATAGGCAAAGCAGCTACATTTCTACTTTGGCTGAAACAGGTAAACCCTCATAGCTGTATGACTGGGTCTCAACCCTAGTTTTTGATTTTTGCAAAATGTAAAAGATGCCAATCCTCTGAGGAGGGTCAGAAGATCTCCTTAGGGTCAACTCTGAATGGTCTTCCAAGGCGGAGTTTTAAGTACAGACACCCTTCTCTCCCCCAAAGGTCAACGGAGTGGTCACTGGAATTGCTTGGTCCCATCAACCAACCAGTAATTGGATGAAGTCTCGAGAACATGAGTTTTGTAAATGAAGCTTCAGACCCTTCCTGTCAAGCATCTTCCACACAGAGGCCATGTAGAGAATCTGGAAACAACCAGTTGACTGGGGCCTCATTGGGAGGGACCAGAGATCTGCTTGTCCAAGGTGTAGTACCAGAAGATCTGGGTCCAGAAGGAGAAAACCCCACCCGAACACCCTATGTTATTCTTATTTATTTCCAAGCACTTTCCTCAAAACAAAATTTTTTTTTATTTTGACAGATTATTTCTGTTAATGGCATCAGTTAGCTGACTTCTGACCAACTGTTCCATTGAAGATGCAGACTGACTGGGTTTTAGAAAAAGCATAAAGCTAAATGTGTGCTTTCCAGGCAAACAACCAAGACAGCCCTCAGAAATGGCAAAGTGCAGTTCAGCTGGTGATAGTGCCACTCAACCTGGCATCGTGTGTGTGTGTGTGTGTGTTCTCACTAAAGACACAGGAAATCTGAAAGCTCTTGCCAGTGTGAAGCTACAGAAAGGCTGAGCTTCTGGCAGACTAACGATGCCTTCTCTCCTGCCCGCCCCTGACGCAGAGATACCACAATTGCCAAGTAATCGATACCCGATTGTCTCCATGGTTTCAGAGAGAATTCACAAAAGAAGCCAGGGTAGAGATGCAGAAGCACTGAGGCTGAGTCTAGAAGACAAGGATGTGTGGGAAGCACCGAGCCTCTCAACTTCAGTGCCACCAAGAGTCTATGACTAGCCTGGCCACAGAGCAACCCCAGAGAAGGGAGCAGATGTAGACCGGGGAGGGCAGATTCCCTGCTTACTACTCCATGGCCTCTGCTTTACCTTACCTTCCTCAATTTTGCTTCCATCTCTATGGTAACTGGAGTGGGAGTCAGGAGCCAGCCTTGAAAATGATCATCAGAAACCATCTTCTAATTCTATTTCCATGGAAACAGATGACAGATCAGTGGAAATAAGGTAATAATTTTAAGTGAGGTAATCCTTTAAATAAAAAAAAGAAGAAGAAGAAGAAAGAAAAAAAAACTCCACCATCTAATTTTCTACCATTTTTCGGGGAACTTGAATTTGGGGGTATACACTGCCCCTAAAGAATAAATGTGACAACATTCTTTTGAAGCTAAAGGTGAATTGAAGAGAGAGAAATAAGAATGAGACCACACAGTAAACCAGCAAAATTAGGAAAATATAGTCTCAGCAACATCTTAAGGACCACAAATAGAATATTCCATAACCACCACAAGCATGTTCTTTAGCCATTTGACTTTTAAAACAGAATTCCCACCACATCACATAGCTTTCACCATAGAAAACAAAGATAGGGCTAGGGGGATGGCTTGGCTGGCCAACTGCTTGCTTCACCAACATAAAATGTACATTAAAATGGTATGGGACAATTCTGTATTCTGTCAATTATGTTTTAAATAATCGCTGATTGGTCAGTCACCAGGCAGGAAGTATAGGTGGGACAACCAGGCAGGAAGTAGAGGCAGGACAATGAGAACAGGAGTATTCTGGGAAGAAGGAAGCTCTTTCTGCAGTCCTGTCCAGACACCGAAGAAGCAGGATGTGACCATGTGGCTAACATAGATAAGAATAATGGGTTAATATGAGTTATAAGAGCTAATAAGAAGCCTGAGCTAATGGGCCAATCAGTTTATAACTTATGGAGACCTCTGTGTGATTTTCTTTGGGGCATAACGACTGTGGGAACTGGGCAGGGCAGAAACCATCAAGCAGGCCCTCATGTTACATTAAAAATTCAAGTGTGGCAGTGTGGGTCTGTAATCCTCATACTGAAGGGTCAGAGATAAAAACATTGGGTCTTGCTGGCCAACTAGACCAGTCACATCATTAAGAGACACTGTCTCTAGTAAGAGGTAGGAGGTTCCTGAGGACTGACACCCATGGCTGTCTTTCTGGCTGTCAGACACACATATTCATTCATACATTTGCACACTCAAAAGCACCCCTACACACACACACACACATACACACACACACATTTTTAAAAAGCAAAGATACTTGCTAAAATATACATAAAACTTTGCAATAGGTGAGTCAAGTGTAGGGCTAGAATAATTCTCCAAAGCCAGAAGTTTTCTAAAGCCATCTACTCCATACCAAATACTAGGCAGTCTGAATTTTCAGCAGAATTGACACCTAAATATAAGGGCAGCAACCTGGTCCTGCCTGCTGCTTCCATGTGCACGGTGTGACTTAGCAACCCACAGGTGACATAGTATAAACACAGACAGGTCACAAGGAAATGTTCTTATGTTTGGTAGCAGTGCTGTGACTGCAGCTTCACAGGCTCCACAAGATGATGATCACAACAGACAGGCCCAACCCATTAGGGAAGCAGGATGAGAAGGCGGACCCAGAGAAAGCAAGCAGGAGCGTGCTGCTGTGCTGAGCACATGCTGCAGCAGGAACATGGCTGAATTAAAACATTATAAAATGCACAAATCGGCCACCATCATTACTTTACAAAAGAAATCAGAAAATAAGATAATAGCAAGGAATTGCTGTGACAGAGAGAAAAGCTTCAAGGATGTGAGCAAAGACATGTGCCGACGGCAGCATTTGTCAGGACAGGCATGGCTGTGGGTCAGGGGAACTGTCTCCCTTAAACGCATAAAAAGCAACTCTGAAACTACGCAGACCACTCAGAACGAGGGTAGCAGAAAAGCTCACCATGGGCTGGAGGTGTAGAGTCAGGACAAAGGGACCAAACTTGGTGTGACAGAAGGTATATCACAGCCCACTCTCTGATGCTCAACATGAGCTCAACCCGACTCTTCCATAAACAAAGCATCTTCAAAGCACTGAAAATTTAGCTCTGAGAAATTAACAGTATGCTATGCTGGCACTTGAGGAAGGCAACGGAAACCAAGTTGCTGAACTTATTTGCACCTGGAAGAGTTTCAAATCTGTGAAGTTGGTTAGGCACAGATGCAGAAGTAAGAATGAGGCACATTTGCCTGACCTCTAGGGCAGTGGTTCCCACCCTTCTGAATGCTGTTACCCTTTCACACAGTTCCTTATGCTGTGATGACCCAACCATAAAATTATTTTTGTTGCTACTTCATGGCTGTAACTTTGCTGCTGTTATGAACTGTAATGTGAATATCTGTGTTTTCTGAAGGCCTTAGGTGACCCTGTGGAGGGTTATTTGACTTCCAGATGGGTCATGACCCACAAGTGAGACCTCCCTTTCCGGTGAGGTCTGAGACATAGTGCAGGAACTCAGCCAGTGAGTGGGACTGAAGAGAAACAGAACAGCAACTTGGCAGTCACCAACCAATCACTACTACCCACCTCCACGCCCAAGGAAAACTTGGAGTCTTCGAAAAAGATTTAAGTTCATCATGTTATGGTTCTTATGGTCCCATATCAGGAGAAAAGTTTGAGCTAGCTAATTGCCATAATATTTAAAGATGGACTTTCTAAACAATAATAATAAAGGAAGATACGCAACCTGAGCTTCCTGGGTTCTTTTATATTTATTTATTTATTTATTTATTTATTATGTATACAATATTCTGTCTGTGTGTATCTCTGAAGGCCAGAAAAGGGCACCAGACCTCATTACAGATGGTTGTGAGCCACCATGTGGTTGCTGGGAATTGAACTCAGGACCTTTGGAAGAGCAGGCAATGCTCTTAACCGCTGAGCCATCTCTCCAGCCCCTGGGTTCTTTACAAATGAATCCTTTCTAGGTAGGAAAAGGCAAAGGAAGGTCAAACACCTCCTCTTTAGTCTTCTAGTGTACAAGAGCTTTGCACAGATGCTCTGTTTCCACTCAAGTTCATTCAGCCATGCTCTGTAATGATAAGAGAGTTGCTGTTCTAAGATGGGGCAGACCACGTCTGTTTCCATAACAACTTGGTTCAGACTTCAGTAAGAATCTGCGTTTTCAGAAAGAGGTGAGCACCCAGCCTGCTTGCACGTCTGTCTGAGAAAGATGGGCTCAGAGTAACTCACGCCCCCCCCCACAGAACATCAGCAACCCTTCTAGAAACCTTTTGATCCCCCCATTGCATTATTATTAAACTTACTTGCAATGGGCTATTTTAATACTAATTGTTGCCTGAATTATGGATCTGACTAATAACATAAGGTAATAATGTGCACTTTGGGATAGAGAAGGATGCAATTTTTTTGCCAAAGGGCAAAGAGGAGAGGACCCAAAGATGTACTCATAGAAAGACTTCCAAAGTCAAAAACATTGAGGAAATTCTGCTTAAACAAATTGAACAGCTTTCTGGGTTCTGAGACTGCCACACTTTCCTCTGCTTAATGGTTTCCCACCTCTTCCAAGGCAGCAGGAGGAGAGGGCTTCTTCCATAGCCCTGACCCACGGCATCGCCTTTCTTGCCCAGGTGTCCGAGGTTGAACCAGTCCCACTTTACCCAGGACTTTCAGTGCTGGGACTAGAGCAGGCCTAGACAATCGGGAACAGCTGCTCTCCCCACCCTGCCCTAGGCACCACGAGAGGCTTCCTCAGAGACCCTGACACTGACGTTGGAGTTGGTAGAAGGCTGTTCTTCTTGGTGAGGGGACAGGAACCACCCCTGATTTCTCTTGTTACTCTATCATCTACCAAAACGCCAGCACAGGATGCTCAGCAAGTGCATCTTTAGGGAATGAAGTCATGTGGCTGATGAAGGTGTAGGAGCATTTCAGACAAAGTCCATTTTTTCTCCTATTTGCTCATTATTACTAGGTCCAAGTATATGAAAATGACCTTCATCTACGCTGAAATGATCAAAGTAACCATTTCATGTTTCTACCTTAATCCACATATTTTTATTCCAGAACTACAAAATATATGGATTCGATGGTCAGCTGCCATATTCCTGTGGCAGAGGAGCAGGGACTGAACTGAAACATCAAGATTAACATGAAGAGAAAGGAAAGAAGACTTGGATTTATTCTGGTGTGCAGATGTGGATAAGAGGCTAATCCTGTGATATACAAACTTGGGGGAGGCAGGCATGATGTAAATGTTCTAGAAGGCTCATGGGCCACATGGGCCAGCTCTCTGGGGGCTCTGCCCCCAGCGCACTCTCATTCTTGGGAGCTTCTTTCCTTTCTCAGCAAGCACTATTCTAAACCTAAACTTGCACCCATCCCTAGTGCAATCCTTTCCTTGGGACATAAGAACCTGGAATGGGGTGGGTACCCTTTTAATTGGCTCTATGGCCCCACACTCCTTCCCTCACATTGAACTTTCTCCCTGTTTCTCTAACCCCCATGGCAAAGTGAAAGACGCGACTTTTTCCCCACCTTCTTCCTGGAAGCACATGTGTTCCCTGCTTCCCTGTCCTGTTGTTTCTCTCTCAAACTTTAAAACAACTGTCCTCAAGCTTCTTTCTGAGTCCGTTTAAAAATGATTTTATTAATAAGAACCCAACAGAAACCTCATTTTTCTCAGTAGCAAATCAGTATCAGATACCCTGCTCTCTTATGCGTCAAAACTTTGTCCCATTTAGTTTTCATCAACACCCCGCACATGGAATGAGACATTCAGAAGGGGAGACTACCCTTCAGTGTACAAAGGCTAGAAAGAGAGATTTTCTGTTTCCAGGGGTGGGGAGGCCCCCACTTATGTCACATCTAGCTTGCAGCAATGCTATGCATAGTGACCAGAATTTGCCAAAGCTTCTAAGTCTGAGGCTCAACAGAAAACAAGCACATGGGTCTAGAAGGAATAATACATTTTCTGCCAAATCAAATAAACACTTTCTCTAAGAGTTTACACTGGCAACTTGGAGTCAAGAGCCTCGCTGCTCTCAGAAGGTGAGAACGGCAGCTGTAGATGCCTGAAAAGAGGCATTTGGAAGACCGACTGTGGACTGTATAAGTGAGCTTGGCAAAGAGAATGCCAGATAGGCCAGCTTTCATCAAACATATCAGAACTTTCTTATTGGCTGGCCACTTATAGGAGACGGCCAGAGGTCAGACGTCAGACAGCAAGGAAATATGTACTAAGTACAGTTTCCCTCAAGCCCTGGTAAGAGAGGAAAGATGCCAAAGCCAGAAGTGAAGAAGACAAAAAGACTAAAGAGGTAGTAAAATGGATAGAGAGAATAAAGAGAACATGGGCGGCAGGGGTGGAGGGGGGATGAAGGATCTTGCACTCAAACAATTCGGAACTTCTGTAGGAAGCCAGGCCATGGAAGAAGCATACCACCTGTTATAGGTCAGCATTTGGGGGTGAAGGGGAACTCTGCTCTGCAATTATGCCTGGTGGCTTGTGGCTCTCAGTCTAGAAGGAATTCTCAAATACCACCTGATCTTGCCATTTGTGCTTCTAAGTCTCAAGAATATCTGTATTTCTTCGATTAAATTATATTTCTTAATTGCATTTCTTCCTATGGCTAACAGAAAATATTTCCTAACTGGAATGTAGAACTTTGCGAATATCTCCCCTTCCTCCATCACTGTAAAGAGCTTTCTGATCGTGGCTCCAACATCTCTGAATGCATTCCTAGTTGAATCTTGCCACTTCTAGGGTCAGTCTTGCCACCCAAGAAACCAGCCACAATACGCAAGGCACACCCAGAACACACAGAGCTTCCCAACAGATTAGCTAATGTCCCTCTGTGGCTCCTCTGGAGCACTTAACAGCATGGCACTGGTTAAGCCAGGTAATGAATGCCCGTGACAAGGAGATTCTAGCCACATCCTCACCAAATGACTCTGCTGACCTGCCAGCTGTCCCTAAGGGATGGTCGTCATCTTCAAATTGAAACAAAAAAGGCTGGAGAAATGGCTCAGTAGGTAAAGTGTCATGCAAGCATAATTTCATGAGTTTGGATCTGCAGTGCCCATGTAAATTCCAGGAATGGTGGTGCCCATCTACAACCCCAGCACTAGGGTAGGGCAGGGACAGCATATCCCTGAAGTTTGTTTATCAGCCAACCTAGCTGAACCAATAAGCTCTAGGCTCAAGAGAAACCCTGCCTCAAAAAATAAGGTGAAGATCAATCATAAAAGACATCCAATATTGACCTCTGGATTTCCCATGCACTTGTATACATATGTATACACACATACATAGACCACACCAAAAAACCCTACTTATTTATATTATTAAGTATTTATTAAACTGAATGAAAACAAAGACTTGGAAAAAACTACTTCATAAATGTCCTAAAATGGGAACTCCTCGGGATTATGAGATTCACAGGGACACCCTTTCCCTGGTCACAATGCCAACAATTCACAGTCTTGCTTCTCCCTATCAATACAGAATAGCTCCAGATACTCAATCTAATGTGTTCATAAAAATGACTATATATATATATGTATGTATATATGCATATCTGCTCTGTATGACGCAGTTTGAAGCCTCTGACAAGGACTAGAGAAAGCCTAGAATCTATTGATACAACAAATGAGAAAATCTACTCATCTTCCCAGCTGAGTTCGTGTTATGAAAATTTGGTTTCTCCAAAAGAATAGAAGCTTTTTTTTTTTTTTTTTGGTTTTTCGAGACAGGGTTTCTCTATGGCTTTGGAGCCTGTCCTAGAACTAGCTCTTCTAGACCAGGCTGGCCTCAAACTCACAGAGATCCCGCCTGCCTCTGCCTCCCGAGTGCTGGGATTAAAGGCGTGCGCCACCACTGCCCGGCT
Source organism: Ondatra zibethicus (assembly GCA_004026605.1). NCBI lineage: Eukaryota > Metazoa > Chordata > Mammalia > Rodentia > Cricetidae > Ondatra > Ondatra zibethicus. Next base: position 136,520 of record PVIU01002501.1, on the reverse strand, counting down.
CAGAGTAGAAGCTTTAAAAGGTACATATTGGCTAGACTTCATACAGAAAGCTTCATACTGAATGGAACTGATCCAATAGGAAGAAGATTAACTCACTGGTTCAACCTTGACTGATACTAATGAAATGGGAAGGGGGATAGAGGGAGGGAAGAGAAAGGGAAACGGGGGAGGAGGAAGGAGGGAGGAGGGAGGTCTCTATGCCTTCTCAGGCCAAATCATGATCACAGAAGAGGTTCGAAGCAGAGATACCTGTGCCTCCAAAACTATGTCTCGTGGGGGGGGTTCAAAACATACCCATGAAGATTTGTCCAAATACTTTTACCTTTAACTGTTTGAATTTGATGCAAAGGCCGACTTTTCAGTAGAAATGGGCAGCTTCCTACCCCTGCTTGGCCAGAAATAGAAATCTCTTACCTCAAAGCTGATGGATCTGAGGAAATGTTCCTGGTTCCACTAACCAGGCTTTTGAACTGGCCTCTCACCACAGCATCCACTCCCCTCCATCCTTTACTGGAAAACTCCGCCTCATCCTTCAGACCTTGACGGAAATGACTTCTGCTCAGACAGAGATCTCCCTTTCTCAGTGACACTTGTTACCCCTGCCCCACATGATTCTCCATCCCTTTGCCTTTTTGCCTTTGTCACCATGGAAAGGTACACCTGCACAGGTGTGCACAGAAGTGTGTGTCAACATCACGTGTCTCCCCCAACTGCATGCCACCTTACTTTGTGAGGCAGGATATCTCACCGCGGCCTGAGCTCAACTCATCAATTGGCTGGCTGCCACACTGGCTTTTACATGAGTGAAGGATGCTCAAATTCAGGTCCCCATGCTGCACAGCAGACACTTTTCACAGACTGAGCTGGCTCTGTCACTAGTTTTTTTAAAGAGGTTTATTTTCTATTTTTCCATTAAACTATAAGATCCATTTGGGCAAGGGTCTGGATCCAAAGTACAAGAGCAATAAAAAATTGGGAAATACATAAAACAGGACCAGACATGAGAGTCCATGATTCAGGGTACAAGATCTGAGTCGTTCCTAATATGTCTCCGTGAACCTTGAGACAATATATTGTTTTAAAGCCCAACAGCAAATTCTATACCCAAAATAATCAAACCCTTTTGTGCCTGCGGCTCGGAGTCCTAAAAACCCTTTTGTGCCTATGGCTCAGAGCCCTAAAAACTGTCCCAAGTCTCACAGGCTTTTATTTGCAGGCTCTGGGGCAGATGCTGAATCTCTTTCAGCCTCCACACTTCCACGGAGGCTCAGAGAGCTGCTTTCTTTTGATTTTTGAGTCTCTGGTCTTGTGTAAGACGAATGGCTCTGGGGGCTAGTAGCCTGCAACCAGCATCACCTGTGAAAAGCAGCGCCGCTGCACCCAGTTTTGATGTTTCCTACCCGAACCAACCAGAAACATTGCAGTGTCACAGTACTGGAAGCCACATAACACAGACTGAACTACGGAGTGAGTCATGTCTTGGCCGCAAGCCATAGATACTAAACTAAAAGGGATAAAACATGGAAGCTTAGAGGATCTCAGGTCAAAACAGAGAATCACCCTTGGGTGCACTATGACACCCACTGTCCTGGCACTGAACATTAAAAGCAAGAAGGCCTTGCAATTCTGTTCCCTTTGAGATTTGGATTTAGGGAGCACAGGGCTAGCCCAGGCCACATGAAAAAAAAAAAAAAACTTCCTCCAGCCATTTTTCACTTGGAACAATCTGTGAATTCATTTGCATAAACAAACTCCAGAATATCAACAAACCTGTTCTAAAAGCAGAGCCTTCCTTAACATAGGCTCCTGGGCCAGCCAGAGTTGTACAGGCGAGCAGGCTATGGACCCTAACAAGTGTTCCTGGAGCCTCTTTTAGACAGAAAACAGAATTAAGTCAAGTTTTCTAAGAGGGCTCTTCAACACTTCAGCATTGTGGGAGGTAAGCATCCTTGTTCCACAAAACGGGGCACTCCACTTAAAACTGCAACACCCTTCACCCCAAAGCACATCAACCTACTCAGCATCATTGCTAGACTGATTGCACCCAGTCTAGGAGAAAATCTAAAGGATATGTTTGCATGAATTAACAAAACACCACCTACTATCACATGACACAGATATGAAACAATGTTAGCATGAACGAACGGAAACTACAGCCTTGCTCCTTCCACAGTGTTGATGGAGAAGCGTCAGAGTCCCAGATTCTGTGCAGAAGCCTCCACTGACCTCATTGCTCATTTCCTTCTCATGAACTTGCTTGTCCTTCTATCCCATGAGACGCCCATAGGGACTGGGAAGGTGGTTTGGTACATACAGTGCTCGCTAAGCAAGCATGAGGACCTAAGTTCAAATCCTCCCGACCCACATAAAAGCACAAAATCCCTACGGAGAGATGGGCAATAGAACAAGAGAATCCCTGGGAGCTTGTGGACCAGCTAACCTAGGTGCACAGCAGAAAAACAAACAAAGAGATCCTGCCTCAAATAAGATGGAAGGCAAGGACCGACATATGAGTGAATTATAACAGTTGAAAATTTGTTTAACTGGAAGGACTCGCTAACAAGCAAAACATAAGAAAGAAAAGGAAGTGAGAAACAGAACGGGAAAGATCTTACATCAAAATGAGAAAACACATATGAAGAACAGGAACCTAGGAAAAGTAGGGCCTACCACTTATGGGGAAAGAAAAGTTTAACCAAAGAATACACTGTGAGCCCAAGCCAAGCCCACTCCCCAGTCAGGCAAGACTTGCATGAGGCATTCACTAGCTAAGGAGCCCCTTAGGAGCCTCTGTGCCAAAGACTGCATCGAGATGAGGCCTCCTGCAACAGTCACAGCAAGTGAGCTTCTCTCTAGGGATGAGGAACTCATGCACACAGGCAGCTCTTCTTGTCCATTCCTCCAACCCTGAGTGAACAGAGAAGCTGAACAACGTGACCTCTAGGCCATCAAAAAGTTGGCTTCACACTACATCAAGAGCTCTCTAATCCAAATGAGATCATTCCTGACCTCACCAACATGCCCTGGAGCCAGCCAACTTGAACACACTGCCCCCAGGTTTAAGCTTCATTGTCAAACACTTCCACAGGCACTGCAGTAGTGACAAAGATCGCAGATGTCTAAAGAGCCCACCGAGAGATGGGGTCTTGAAAGAAGAAGGTAGAAGGCTTGGAATATATTAACCAGTTTGGTGGTCATCTGGCCCATGACAGACCAGGGAAAACATGCATTGTTTTTCTACTTAATGAGCCTTCTGTGCAGTCTGTTGTGCTAGGTTTGGGGATGTCTAAACATCTGGGAAGGGCTTATGACCTAGTGTAAGACGTGACCGCATACTGGAATAACTCAACTAAAATAAAGCCAAGCTTAGAAGGACAGGCATGCCGTGTTCTCTCTCCCATGCAGATCCTAGCTTCTCGTTTCTGAACGTGTGTATTTCTGTGGAGTGAGTGCATATAGAAACCAGGGACACAGAAGAGGGGAAAACGAGGACTTAAGGGGGAGGAATGGGGGTGGAGTGAAATTTTGTGTTTTAACAAATAAAGCTTGCCTGAAGATCAGAGTGCAGAGCCACTAGAGGCCAGGGAGTGGTGACACACACCTTTAATCCCAGGACTCAGGAGACAGAGGCAGATGGATCTCTGTTAGTTCAAGGCCCCTTGGGCTACACAAGATTGAATCTGTCTAAAAGAGAAACAGAGCTCACACAAAAGTGATCCCAGCACTTGGGATCCCACACCTTTAACCCCAGCACTAAGGAGGTGGAGACAGGAGTGATGGCTGGGCAGAGAGAGGAATGTAAGGTGGGAGGAGACAGAAGCTCAGTGGAGGTTTGGTGAAGACAGGTGCAGACTGATCATCTCTCCTGCAGTCTAAGGATGCAGTCTGAGGAGATCACCCCTTCAGTCTGACATTGGTAGAGGTAAAAGGGCTCTCTAGTGGCTGGCCACACTGCTTCTCTATCTCTCAGCTTTCATCCCCTAATATCAGACTCCAGGTTTTATTTATTAAGACCAATTAGAATGTGTACTACACAGGAGGGTAACAGAACACATGTGATAGGAAAGGAGAGAGGGAAATACTGAGGATAGAAAGATCTAAGTGAGGATGAGAGGAAATGGTGATAAAGGAAGGTGTGGGAGAAGGACCAACCAAAACCAAGAATGAGCAAAAAGGCTCTAAGGGCACCCATCGCTTGCTCCTTAAGCAAGTTAAAATAGAACCAAAGAATGCAAGACAGGGGCGATTAAGTGGGAGCCAGCCCACGGAAGCAGCAGAAATCCTCACTCTGCTTAAGGAATGAAACTGTCTCCAACATCTGAAGACTACATCAGAATCCCTTTCCCCAAAACAATGCTACTGGGTTTTTCTTTTTTTAAAAAAACTAAATTTTAATTCAGGTAATATCAAAGTTCATAAAAAATTTCCCTTAAAATACTAAGTTTAATCGGGGTATTTTTGTTAGGAGAAATTATCCAAAAGTCAATCATCAGTCAAATGTAAATAAAGATGCCATCATTCTTCAGACCATTAAGTCATCCATTTGCATATCTGCACTCGAGATACAAGAGACAGAATGTCATAGCGGAAAGTCATATAAAAACTCTGGAAATGACCCAGAGGTTCAGAAAATTGTGCAGCAAATACATCAAAATTGATCTTCTAGGGGCAGAAAGTTTGTTTGGGGGTAACATGCTTGCTATAGCAGTCATTGGCCACACAAGACCTTCAGAAGATTGGGTCAGTCAACATCAGCATGGAATATAGAGGGACTCATGAGGAGCGAGTGACAGTTGACCGGGGAAAGGGGAGAGCAGGCCTACACCCATACACAGATGAGCAGGACAAATTGAACTCAGGGAGTTATTAAAGTGGGGAACAAAGCTGAGGAGGGTTCAATCAGAGAAGGATTAGCAGGAGGAATGGTGGTGAATGTGACCAGAATTCATTGTCTGCATGCATGAAATCAACATGTTAGAAATCAACAGCTGTAGTGAACCAGAATTTCCAGGAAGGCCTCCATGAATGGGATTCTTAGTTGTAAAATCAGACCGCTGAAGGGGCATGCGGAACAAGAATGAATAAGCAAAGTACTTAGTGTGTAAGCACGAAGTGTGGAGTTCGGACCTCTAGAGTGCACACGAAAAGCTATGCAGGCATGGCGACTGCTTTTGATCCCAGCACTTGGGAGGCAGAAAGGGGCGATCACCAGGGCAGGCCAACTATATAGATCCACTAAAATCTGAGTTCTATAACCATAAAAAAAAAAGGCCTCAATAAATAAAATGGAAAGTCACCAAGGAAGCCACTGGATGTCAACTCCAGGCATACATCTATGTGCATGACACACCACACACAAACACACACATGTGCACTTATCAATATACAAACAAACATGCACGCATACCACCTACACACACCAGAAAGTTCATTTCTATAAATTAAGCACCACCAAGATGGTGACACCACTAACAGATTTTTTAACTAAGATGCTTGCAATAAATGAAGGGAAAAAGGACCTTCCCCCCAACTACTAAATTTAAATAATTTAATCGGAATATTCAGAGATAAAATTAAAGGGACAATAAACTCCCATATCTTGAGACTAATGGTACTCTCTATTATCCTCCCACATACTCAGTTAATACAGGGCCTGGACTGTGGAGTGATTTTTGTGCCTGCTCACAGGGTGCCAAGGTGAACAGCTAATAACCTGCAATATGAGGCTTGCTTAAGACTAGCGGTGTGGAGCAAGCAGCGTTATAATTTAGAGCTGCTGACCTTGGGAGACTAAGCGAGCAGGGACATGATGGATTAAAGCTGCATGGGTCCTCAGGACTGCAACATCGCCTGGAGAAGCAAGGGTGGTGAACATTCCAATTCCCAGCCTGGCAGCCTGGGGTCTCCTCTGTAAATGCTGCACCAGGCTGAAGGAAAGGTGGCCAGCTCCACATGGAAGCAGAGTACATTTCAGAGGAGAACTAGGTCCCTGCCCATCTCTTGCCTTCTCAGCATACAAGGCAATATGGATTTCAGTAGCTTGCCTGCCATCAGCCCAGGTCTGAGCTCCCTTGAGTGCTCAAGGACCCTCCTCCATGACTCCTTTTTATGGGTCACACACCTCAAGTCACACTACTGGAGGTCAAATGTATTTTTAGTGACCACATGGTCACATTTTTTTGGCCACCCCAAGGGGGTTTATCTATCCATGCCAAGAACATGATCAAGGGACAAAAAAGGATCTGGGCCCAGAATCATCTTTGTTTCTTTGTATGTTTGAACCCCTTTCCCCCTCCATAGGCAGAGCCAAGAAATGCCCTAGGGAGAGGAGAAGTGCACCTGCACAGTCTCCGAGTCTGCTCCTTGCTCAGTTATGCCGAGCTCTTCCCACTCTGGGCCTGACACATCTCCACACCGTGGTCAGAGGACAAGCTGAACTGTTCAGTGGTACCCGCCAGGTCTTGCCATCACCAACTCTCAGGGACACTTAAAAAAAGATGGGAGTATTTTTTTTTTTTTGAGTTGTGACACCTGGGCCAGGGTGGTATTTAGTGTGGACAGATTCACATAGGGAATTTTCCCTCCCCAGAGCCCATGAAAGTCTGTTTTAAAAGAGAAATCTCAGATGAGGTAAACGGCTGAGTCAATAATGTTTGCTATGTGAACCTGAGTTCAGAACCCCACACCCAGTGCAGTGGTGCCTGTCTCTAACCCTAGCATTGGGAAGAAGGGGTGAAATAGGTGGTTTTTCAATCTTGCTGCCCAGCCTAGCTCTGAGTGAGCTTGGGGTTTGATGGGAAACCCTGTCTCCAAAAGAAAGATGAAGAGCCATAGATGCAGACACGTGACCACACACACACACATATACATATGAACATGCACACAATACACTTCATGAAACATACCTCTTATACATGAAAACATACACACACACAGAGGGAGGAGAGAGAGGGGGAAGAGAGAGAGAGACACAGAGAGAGAGAGAGAGAGAGAGAGAGAGAGAGAGACTGATCTCATTCATTCATCTTGACAGAAAAGAAAAACAGAATTCAGAGAAGTTTAGCATCTTGCCCAAGTTTACTCAGCTAAGGAAACAAAGTTGGGAATGAGACCTAGATTTTCTGTCTGTCCTTTTCTGTTCCACAAGGACAGGTGGAAAGTACAAGAAGAGAAGTGGGTAATATGGAATCTTGAACCCTTAAGATGCTCAAGTCATGATCTGAGTCTTTGCATTTTATATTGCACCAAACAACACACAAAACAGGATGTGATTCTGTCAGAAAGGCCTGGGGGTGGCATGCCTGAAGTTAGCCCTCAGGAGGATCAATCCCATTCATGAGTACTGTGCATACCCCCAACATGATGGTGGACAGGAGGGAGCAGCTGATTTTCCCTCCCCATAGTTGTAAACTGGTACCTGGAGAGTCCCAACTATTTGGAAGACTAAGGCAGGAACTTCACCTGAAGTCAGCCTGAGCAATGGAGACTCCATCTCCAAACACAAAGTGCTCCTCTTCCCAAAGCCCAGAAAAACAGTTTGTTATCTACTTCCCACTGAGATCCATCGCAAGTGTGAACCACTCTGCCTTGAGTGTCCTCTCCATTCTCCCCAGCCCCTCTTCACCTAGTGAAATCCTGCCTGACACCCAGTCTGGCCTGTCTACTGGGTTAGACAATCTCTTTCTGTTAGGTGGAACTTCTAGGCGCATTTTCTCATATTGCAGTAGCTGACGCTGTGCCTGACATGCTAGAGGCTTAGAACATTGACGCCCCCTCACCCTGAAAGTACCTGCTTGACCATCACCCAAAAGACACCCTAGCCCTTGCCTTCCAACTGTCCCTGAAGCTGCAGTGTCGGGTGAAGAAGCAAATTAGATCATGCCATTCCCCACTCAGAAGTTTCCAATGGTTTGCAGGTATGCTCTATCTCTCTCCTACACACACATACACAGTCATAGGGATTCACCGGGATTCTCTCTTCCAGCCCAGCGGCAAGAGCTTTAGCTAGTCCTTAAAGCTCACACATGTGCTCACATGTGCTCTCCATGAGTGACCACAGATTCCACTCTTGCTTCTCTCTCTTCTCACCAAGACAGCAATTTCTCAAGGAAGAAGGAAGTCTTTGGCTCAGATCCTGAGGGGATATGGAGTGGAGTCACCACCAACTCACGGGGGGCCATTATCTTGTGGATTTTGATCATTACCTTTGGAGTAGACCGCAGCCACTCCCTAAGGTTCCTATGAGGCTGTCATCGCAGTACTCCCTGTGACCAGTGTTGTGGGGCACGGAGACTGGGTCTTTACTGGTGGCGATTCCTTTCCTCTTGCTGTGTCAAAATACCCGAAGAGTAACTTAAGGAAAGGAGGGTTTGTTGGGGGACAGTTTCACAGTCCCATGTGGCAGGGAAGGCAGGGTCCTAGGAACATGAGGTAACTGGACATACTACATCCCCAGTCAGGAACCAGAACAAGTGAACACCCCTGCTCAGCTCTCCTGTCTCTTATATGAGGTCCAGAACCCCAGGCCACAGATGCCATGATCCACATCCAGGCTAGAGCTTCCTACCCCAGCTAAATTTCTCTGGAAATCCCTTCATATAGACCAGAGGTTTGTCTCCTAGGGGATTTAAGATTCCATCAGGTTGCCTGTGCAGGGTGAGGGTCACACCTAGCAACTGTTTCCAGCCTCCGTCACACATCACATCAAATACATCATCATCACCAGCACCTACGCAGCCCTGTATCAATCATTCTACTCCTTGCTGCTCCTCCAGCTTCATTTCCACACTCTTCTTCATTGCCCTCTGCTTATCCCGGTTTTCTGATCACTTCTCAATCATGCAAGGAACATCTGTCTCTGGACCTTCCATTTGTTCTCACCTTTGCCTAGACTGTATCCAGTGAGGTCTTCTCCAATATGCCTATCCTAATAGCATTCTCTACTTCTTTACCCCACTTATTTTTCATAACATCACTTAATGAGTCCCTAACACTAAATTGCATGTCATTATTTATTGTACTTTCTCATCATTTTTGCCACCAATGGGCAAGCCTCAGAGTTAGGGAAAATTCCTACCTTTTGTTATCTCTAAATCTTAAAAGACAGAACTTGGCATATCATCTATCACATGTTCAATAGATATTTGCTGATTAATTAAAGGCATGGATGTATTCCCTACTAGACTATAAAGTCTATGAAGGCACAGCATGGAACCCTTTGAGAAAGGCTGTACTTCTCAATCTGGCTGCAGTGGTGCTTCCCAGCTACAAATCCTTTTGAAGATCTCACCACCCTCTCTTCTTCCATATGGACAGACCAACCAATATGGTGTAAGTGATGACGAATGAAGTCAGGTCCTCAAGTGCCATGGACTCTACCTTCGTCTCCATGAGTCTTTGTTCTTGAAACTCAACTACCCCATTACAAACAAGCCCAAACAGAAAGACTACATGATCGGTCACCTGTGGGGTTTCACCCAATGGTCCAGCTAAGATCCCAACATTCATGGAACTCAATCTGCCACCCAAAAATTCCAACCCCAGGCATCGGTTATCCCCAGCCTCCATCTTTCCTGATGTACAGAGGCCACCTGTCCATGTCCAAATCCCTTACTCCAGGATCCCTGAGTTGCCAGGGAGTTTGGGGGGAGGTGTTGTTATTAGGACATAGTAACTATAACATCTCTAACTCCACCATGTGACCCAAACCTGGCACTTAGCAGAACCTCAGTGAATATCATTGAGGGAGACACTGGCTCTCACCCACATCCCTCACCTCCAGGCCCAGGCTGCATTCCACACGTTACCTTGACCCCAAAAATTCTTAAGATGAGCACTGCCCATGACCTGAAAGGACCCTACCAGATTTCTGGGGGCTCCAAATAACTCTGAGTGACCATAAAATGAATGTGAACCAGACTGTGAGCTGAAGGAGAGGTATAAAGATCAGTGGCCACTCTCCAAGGAATTAAGATTAGGAAATGAGGAGACACTGACAACCTCGACCAAGCTGGCGTCAGCTCAACCTCTGCAGCCATCCCTAAAGGAGCCGCTTGTCAGGTATGCAGTGGAAGCTAAAAGGCCGTTTCTGTACATCATGATTCAGGGCAGTCTGTGAAGCTGTTATGTCAAAAAGCAACAGTCATTTCATTAGGGTGAAACAGAAGCAAAGGCTCAAAATCTGGAAGAATTTTCTAAGGTTCTTGGGCTGTGTGGTGGTTTGAAAGAAAATGCCCCCCAAAGGGAGTGGCACTACTAGTAGGTGTGGTCTTGTTAGAGGAAGTATGTCACTGTGGAGGTGGGCTTTGAAGTCTCATATATGCTCAAGGTACTGTGTCTCAGACTACTTCTTGCTGTCTATAAGTCAAGATGTAGGCCTCTCACCTACTTTTCTAGCACCATGTCAGCCTGCACCATGTCGCACCATGATGATAATGGACTAAACCTCTTAAGATGTAAGCCACCCCAATAAAATGTTTTATCTCTTTATAAGAGTTGCCATGGTTATGGTGTCTCTTCACAGCAATAGAAACCCTAGCTAAGACAGGCTGAAGCTTGATCTCATTTATTTCTCTAAAACTTCCATGTTGCTGGTAAACATACTCAATTGCTAATTCATACACAGAAGTAAAGGTAGGTTAACTCTGAGACTAAAGAGACTCAAGATTCCTGGCCCCATACTCCTAGAGCTACACCCAAGAGAACATGGTATGTGTTCACATGCATCTGATTTTGAATGATTCTCAAAGTAAGAGAGCATGTGCTATGTTAACTTCATCATGAGGACAGCGTTCTTACCCCATTTGCCTCCTTTTACCTTCTTCCTCCCAGCAGGTGGCACTCATGTGGCCATTTGGGACCATTGCGAGGATCTGATGGAGGGGTAGTTACATTGGACAGTGCGAGTGTAGAGAGCTACAAACAGGCAGGATGTCATATACGGCCACTGCTGGTTATAAATATGTGCAGACTGAAGGGATCAGCCTTAATGCTGTACGGTGCCATCTTTTATCTTAAGGGCAGAGAGCCCATCCTCCAGCATGTGTCCCCTATGCTAGCCTCCTTTTCTAGTGACACCTTCCACAGCAATCCCCCAAGCACAGATATCTACACAGGACTTACCCATTGAATCCACCTTTGCTCACCCTCCTCTGGCAGCATGGCCTCTCTCCATCACAATACTTCAGACCATTATTTTCTTATTTCTTTGACACATAACACTGATCTCAGTGAAAAACAGCATAAAACTCACAAAATGCCCAAATAAAGGGGAATACCAGTTATTAATGGGCTAATGACTGTCTTCAAAGAAAATTTAAGTTAAGTAACTGGACAGGAAACATACAGTGCCCTCAAGTCTTATGGTTCATGCATGACAGAAATTTGATGAATTTAATTTCCCCAGATTTGACAATGAACCTGAAAGATGATCCTGGTAATAAGCAGTGAATGAGAAGAACAATGTCAATCTAGCTCCAGCATCCGTCTGACACTATATCAATCTAGCTCCAGCATCCGTCTGACGCTATATCTATCTAGCTCCAGCATCCGCTTGACACTATGTCAGTCTAGCTCCAGCATCCGTTCTGACGCTATGTCAGTCTAGCTCCAGCATCCATTCTAACACTATGTCAGTCTAGCTCCAGCATCCGTCTGACACTATATCAATCTAGCTCCAGCATCCGCTCTGACACTATATCTATCTAGCTCCAGCATCCGCTCTGACACTATGTCAGTCTAGCTCCAGCATCCGTTCTGACGCTATGTCAGTCTAGCTCCAGCATCCGTTCTGACACTATGTCAGGCTAGCTCCCAGTATCTGTTCTGATGCCTTACTTCTCACCAACGCCTTCACAAAATACTGATGCCAGGGTTCCAGCCACCCTGACTGACAGTGTGCAGTGGAAGGGTCACACCGAGCACCAGAATTCTCAAAGCTCCCAGTGTGCACCCCTGCGGACGCCCCGTGGGAATCACTGCCAGGAAGAAATGACTCATCTCTTTATTCTTTCTGCAGAAAATGATACTACAAAATCACCATCCTAGGAGAGCTGGTCAACAAGCACTCCGCCAAATTCAAAGAAAGGAATGAGATTACAGAGTGTGCTAGGCAGCTAATTAAAACAATAATCATTTCATGTTTATTGCCTGAATTTTATATTCTTTTGGCATGTTTGTTATGTAACTGGTCCTTTAAACTTTCAGATTAAATAATGCACTGTGATTTCTTTTCTATTGCATATTCTGTATTCTTTGCCACAAAGTATTTTCTCCCCTACACTGTAGAAGCTAATGTTTTCTCCATAGAACAGTGTGTGTGTGTGTGTGGTGTGTGTGTGTGTGTGTGTGTGTGTGTGTGTGTGTGTGTGTAGACATATGCACCATGGCGGACGTATAGAGGTCATGAGGTCATAGGACACCTCCAACGTCAGTCTTCACTTTCACTCTTGATGGAGACCAGGTCTCTTTTTTACCTACTGTTGCATACACCAGGCTACCTGGGCTGCAAGCTTCTGGAGGCTCTCAGGCCTCTACCTGTGAGTTCACCACAGAAGTGCTGGGATTACAAGCAAGTTCTACCACGCCCTGCCCTGTATAGGTTCTGAGTGTCCAAAGCCAGGTCCTTATGCTTTCACACGATGGCATGCATATTCAGCCATCTCCCCAGGCCATGTGAAAACTGGTTTGTCAAACAGGTAGATTCTATTAGTCAAATAAGATGTGGGAGGAGCCGATTCGTGGCACCAGAACCAACCTGGTTTCAAGAGGATTGACAGGGACTGAACGCTGATCTGCACTGAGGCCATGGGACTCAAACAGCCCTACTGCATTTTCTATGTTTCTATGCCAACCCCAGAACAAGCCCAGGATGGCAGGCACCAAATGAAACCCCCTGTGCATTTCCTTTTCCTTGCCCCTTCCTCCAACTACGAGATATACTCCAGTACCTACAGAATGGAAGTATTGTGACAGTCACAAAAACAGGTAACATTTTTTAAAAAGTAAAAATTTAAAGTTTAAATCCATCCATACTGCAAGTCCCTGAAAAGGCCTCTCATAAAGACTATATCACCCAACCATGAATGACAGAGCATTCGTGGGGCAAAATTTAGCATTGAACCTAACAAATGATTGCAACTGAATTTAAAAGGGGCCCACAATGATGTTTCGTTTGTGTGGTTTCTGTTTTCTTTCTACATTTCCCATTTTACAAATTATCTTAAATGATCACGAACCACTTTTATGATGGCTGAATCAATCAGGATCCCAACAGGAGATAAATGACATGGGCAAACATGGGGATTCTGAAGAGGGTCAGGTTATATGGCACCTAAAAATATGGCAACTACGACACAGTGTGTCTGACCCATGACACACAGCAAACTGCTTCCCAGTGGTCACACATGCCCCCTTCACCCATATTCTACTAGACAGAGGAAGAAGCCATGTGGCCACTTCAACAGGAGAAGGCTGATGTGTTAGTGGACCCAGAAATAAGACAAATGGAGTATCTGCAAACACCACTATTGGTGCACCCATAGGCGCCAAAGGAAGTGTCTGACAGGAGTGCCAAGCCACATGGGAACAAGAAGCAGTTGCTGGGCAAAACCCATGAAAACCATCTCCTTAAGGAAATGCTGCCTGACTCTACTAACGTGGACAACACAGGAACAGGTATGGGCTGAGGTCACTTGGGAAGCTAGTCACAGATAAAGCAAAGTCAACTCTGGAGACCCAGTGCCTGTGGGGTGGTGAGACACATCTACTTCTAAGAGCCCCATCAGCATTTAGAATATTCATGATATGGAGAGATGAGTTTTAATAAAAAGGGAACTCTATTTATTCCATGGAGAAGAGTATGTGCTACTGTGGGGCCAGGGTGGAAACTCCGACGCTCCTGGTGGGCTCCTTCATCCACCTATTTTCTGACAAGTGTGGAACTCTTGTATATTGTTCAAAGAGGATCAATAGTGGAAACATTTCCGAGTCAGCCTGGGACATTTCTACAGAAGGCATCTGAAATGAAAAGGAAGAAATTCCTTCACAAAAGGAAGAAAATTAACAGGTATGGGGCTCTGGCTGCACTCAGGGTGACTTCATTGCTGCTGCTGTAAAATGCACCCCTACAGAGTCCAGATAAAGGGCCCCCAAAACATAGAACCAGGGGGTTCCTAATACCACCACGGCACCTGCCAGAGAATCACAGAGGAGCAGAGGCCAGATATTACTGGCAACGCGGAGGAGAGCAATCTTCAATGTTTCTAGCACCAGGAAGCTGCTGCGCCTCCCAGCCCGGGTGGCAATTTCCTTCTGAAATAGTGAGGCTCCTTTTAAAATTGTATGTTGCTTCTTCCCCTCCCTAAGAACTCCTGAACGCGATGATTACAAGAGAGCTGCTTGCTGAAAAGAAGCCCTCCACTGCCAGTTTCTCCCCCACCTTTCTTTGTGTGCCTACCAAAGTCACACCTTTGTTTGGGATGTCAGCCTCACTTGAAGACAGGAGCTAGGGACAGATGCTGGCTTGCAAAGATCATAGATTGTTGTGAATGCTGTGGAGGAAACTGTCTTCTCTTCTCTCTGAGCTCATGTTCCATCCCCCAATACGACAGTATGACCAGGGTTAGCAAGAGCATTAGGTTTAACAGGGTCACAAGGATAGGCCCTCCTCCAATAGTATTGGTGGCTTTATAGAAGAGTAAGAGGCAACCATGACAATCTATCTCTATCCTTTCCCCTAATCTGTACACACACACACACACACACACACACACACACACACACACACGGGCATGGGCACACGGGCACAAAGTGGGGGCAGGTGAAGACACAGAACAAAGACAACTTTCTACAAACCACAGAGAATCCCTTCATCAGAAACATCACGGGAGCTGCCTGAACCTGAACTTCTAGCTTCCACCACTTGAAGGAGAAAAATATCCTAATACTTAAGCCATCCTAGCTATGATATTTGATGTGGCAGTTATTAACAGTGAGCATCTGAGTGATGTGTTGCTAATAGCTTAACCAGTAATGATTATCTCATGTGGATTCTGTGGAGGAAGATCTGGGGAAAGGCTCGGCCAGGCCGTTCTCATCTGGGGTCTCCCATGTAGCTGTTCTCAGATCTCCGCTGGGGTGCAACCCGTATGGACAAACCAAGGTTGGAAGATCAGCTTCCAAAGGGTCTCACTTGTGTGGCTAGCAAGTCAGTGTGCTAGCTGTTGTTCGGGGCCTTCGGCTCTCCTCCACATGTGCTTCTCATGATGTGGAGAATGAATTCCCCACAGCAAAAGATCCATGACACTAGGCGGAAATCAAGTCTCAGACGTCAAATATCGTCTCTTCTGCCAGGAAGGTCAGCTTTAATGCAGAGTGAGAGACACCAATATGAGAGGAAGCAATGGAGTTGGATAGTCTACACGGATGGAGTCAAAGAGCCCAGTCATTTGGTATAGTGGATATCTCAGTCATTCAGGCCCTCAGCTAGAGACTAAGAGGCATCCCTTCCCCAGTCTTCTGCCCCTTGGGCAGGATAATCCCATGCTGTGTGTACTATCCTGGCTCCCAGAGCTCCCTGGAAGATTACACTCCAGCTGGCCACAGTAGCCAAGGAGTTGGTGATGTGCCTTTATCTTCCCATCTTTGATTTACATCTCCACTTCCCCACAGTTCGAAAGACCGTCTTTGTCCTCAGGTCACAACTCAGAATCTGCCCCTGGGAACCCAATGAAGTCGATTCGGGGACTGAGGTTCCCGTATTCATGGCACTTTTTCCAGCCACAGCAACATAGACGCACATATCAAGCACTCTGCATCTCTTTAAAAGGATATAAACTAATATCAGCATGTGATTTCACAGAATCCCGTGTTTGGCAATCGCTCAGCTGGCAAGGTCAAGACCACATAAAAAAGTGAGGATTCTTGGTTTAACTATGAAAGCAAGAGTCTTTGTGTTCTAAAAGTAAGGTAAGGGCAAGTTTGGAACTTCTGTCCCACAACTAAATGTGCTCAGACTGGAGATTTGCTCTAGGAAATCTCTCCGCTCCAGAATAAATAAATCTTTAGTGGCCTCGTAGTCACTGCTAGGGTGCTGAAACCCACTGAAGCAGAGTTTCCTAGAGGCTGGGAATGAGAGATGATGCTAACAGACCCAACACCTAGTCACAAACTCAGACCTTTAGGCCAGGGTTACCACCTTACAACTTGTTTCAATTCTTGGGAGAGAAAACAAAGACCTCCTATGTTGTATTTGAGGCTATCTTTGACCAAACAAATACCCACGGGTTCCCCTTTATTTCCCAACTTCCCTGCTTTAGCCCACACCATGTAAGCAGTTCTGGCTGGTGGGCACAGAAAGTACTGCAAGGCAATGCGGCCGGGATGAATCCTTACTCTCTTCCCTCCGGGAGCCACCAGGACTAGGAAATTGCACCATTTTAAAACATGGCCCCTATATCTTGGAGCCTTGGGTTCAAATATGAGCCTGCCATTTAATCTTGGGCATATTATCCGACCTCCACAAGCCTTGGTTCTTGTCCATAAGGTGGAGGTAGTAGGACATCCCTAACAAGGCTACTGTGGACATTAAATGAGTTGCTATGTCTAAATGTTTAAATTAATGCCCTTCATATGACAGACGTCTCACTTGCTTAGTAAACACTGAATTTGAATATAAGAAAATAATAATTAGACTGAAACATAGCATTCAAAAGCAGCTGATCAGACTAAGTGAATTTTATTAATTTACAGCACAGTATTAAAAAAGAACATGCATATGTAGGTATGTGTTCATATGTGTGCCTATGTGTGTACTAGTACAAATACCCATATTTTATACTTTTAAAGCCAGGCCTGGGTCTAGAATTCAGGATTTGATTATTTAGCCCCTAATTCAACACTGGCTGAATGCCCATTCAGCCCAAAGGGAGGCTTTAAAAGATTTTTATATTGCTTTGCACTTTATTGGGAGATGTGCACCAGTCAAGTCCCAGAAGAAAAGGTTAAGTGTGGTTCAGCAGAAGTTTTTCAGGCAGCAGTGGCAAACTGACATTAGACAATAAAATTAATTCAGTGGGCTGGAACTTCTTTAAAACAAAATAAAAAGAATTAAAATTTCTCAGTTCAGTGTATATATTGGGGCAAACGAGAGCAGTGCACACTTCTGGGTTTGCTGGACAAATCTATTTCTTTCTGTGGGTCACTTTAAAAAGTTCCAGACATGGGCTCCATGCCCATCCCTTTAAGTTTTCTGTCTCCGTTAGGGTTTCCTTTGCTATGAAAAGACACCTTGACTATTGCAACTCGTATAAAGGAAAACATTTAACTAAGGTGGCAGCTTACAGTTTCAGAGGTTTAGTCCATTATCAACATGGCGGGGAGCATGACAGCTATGATTACAGTGGCATGCAGGCAGACATGGTGCTGGAGCTGAGAATCCTACATCTTAATCCAAAGGCAGCAAGAAATGAACTATTTCACTGTGTATGGCTTGAGCATCTAAGAGACCTTAAAGCCCACTCCACTGTGAGTTTCCTCCACCAGACTACACCTACTTCAACAAGGCCATACCTCCTAAAAGTGCCATTCCATTCCCCTTGGGGGACATTTTCTTTCAAGCCACCACAGCTTCTCTTCACTGACTATTGTTTCCTCAGCACCTGCCCATCTAGGACTCTGTCCCAGCTGAATCCATCGAGGCAATGCTTGCTTTGTTTACCACTTGGAAACAGCAGCGTTGGCATAGTCCACACACACAATGGACACCCACGAAATGCTGATCAGTTAAATAACTGAATTATAGCTCCATAACCCAGAGACCATCCACTTCCCAAATAACATGTTGGATTACAGAATAAACATGCACACATTTTTCCTTTCTCTGTCTTCAATTATAGGACTCATTCAAGTCCTGGATGTTGACCTGCTATTTTGGTCAGAGCTTCCTAATAACACCTTACACAGGTCCTCAAGAAGGACCAGCATCCTCTGCATACAGATGTGGACACTCAGCCCCATGGTCATGTATTTGCTAGTACCTCTGTGACCTGATAGCACCTGCCCTGCCAAGGCTATGACACTTCACACAAAAGAACACATCTGCATTCTCCTCCAACCAGAAACTGTGGTCTAAGTGGACCTGTGACCCATGTACATGATACAATGAACTCATGAAGCAAAAGAGTAAGATACCTTCATTACAAGGTCCTGGATTCCTGCCTAAATTACTGGTGTTATCTATCCAAGTGTCTTAATCAGGATTACTATTGCTGTGATTAAACACTACTACCAAAACAACTTGGGGAGGAAAGGGTTTACTTCACTCACAGATACACATAACAACTAATTATCAAAAGCAGTAAGGGCAGGAACTCAATAAGGGTTGGAACCAGGAGACAGAAACTGATGCAGAGGCCATGAAGGAATATGCTCACTGGCTTGCTCTCCATGACTTATGCATCCTGCTTTCTTATAGAACCCACGACCACCAGCCCAGGGATGGCACCACCCACCATGGGCTGGGCCTTCCCCCATCAATCATTATTTAAGAAAATGTCTTACACTGGATCTCATGGAGGCATTTTCTCAACTGAGGCTCCCTCCTCTCTGATGACTCTAGCTTGTGTCAAGTTTACATAAAACTAGCCAGCACACCAGGTCTAACTTAGACAAAGTTCCTTCCCAGGGGCCAAAGCAATCAAGACATATGTCCCTTTAAAGCCCCAGGGAGTCTCATCTAGCCATGGCAGGATGAGACCTTGGAAGGTGACTGTTCTATTTTACCTTCTCTAAATTGAACAGCATCTTAAGGGACAGGAACGCATGGGGATTCTCACATTGAGAGAGGCCTGAGGACATAGTCAAACAGGTGTCACACTCTGAAGAGCCTGAGGGAGGAGCAGATGAGTCATGCAGGGTCACAGTGTGGCACAGACACATCTCTAACTCAGAATTGCAGTGGGAACTCGAGAGAAGAAGGCAGCGTGGAAACCTGGTGGCTATCAGCTACAGCTCAGAGAGGCTTGACCAGAGAATACACTAGCAGCCCCCAGAGGAAACTGCACAGTCCTCAGGGGAGGAAGGTTTCTTCCAAGGCAGGGGTTAGGTACAGGCAGAAGGTGAGCATCATAGGCTGCACAGCACCCTGGCTGCCCAGTGGTGGAAGGAGCAGGACTACGCCATAGGCAGCAGAAGAACAAGCTTCCAGGTGTGAGAGGAAAGCAACTTCTCGCTCATCCACTGGCAGCCCATTGTCTAAGAACTGGCCCAAGAAAGAACTCCTTGTAACAGGGGCCACGCTGCCCCTGGTGACCTCTCTCAATGCCACAGTGCTGACGAAGCAAGAAGTCTATAACGTGTCCAAGAGAGCAGGAAAATAGCCAAGAGTCCCAAGGTACCTGAGACCAGAACATAAAGTTTTTAAAAGTATATATTAGTGTTCAAGAAATACGATTACTTTCTCTTCTCCTTTCTCTCCCTCCTTCCACCACCCTCAGTCCTACTCATTTATGTACCCACCCATCTACCCATTAGCCAACGACCCAGCCACTCTTCCACCATAATCATTCACTTAAACAGCACATGCCTTCTCAGCTAGCCACGCATTCGTCCATCCATTCATTCACTCAACTATCCGTCTATCGACCCTTCTGTTCATCCATCCATTAATCTATCCACCTATGTACTTATCCACCCACCTGTCCATTCATGCACCTATTGTGTATTAAGCATTGGCTCCATATCCACTTTAAGGGTCCTCTCCTTGTATAATACTTCCCAATTGACCTAACTGAATTATAATTATCACTTTGCTTATCCCTCTGTAGTGTTTTTGTTTGAATATATGACTTATGCTTACAAATAGCTTGTCTATGGCTCTACCACATAATGGAATTAAACTGAACTAAAGACAGTGATTGAAATGATCGTTATGTTACCATTTATTGAGAACTAATTGTGCCCCTGCTTATTGGACGAGTCCTCAGAAGGCTCTCAGCTTAGCCGTCATGGGCACCCTGTGCTACAGCAGCAAGTCGCAAGGGTGCCCAGGCCTGTCCAGCACCAGCCTGCATTCTTGGAAACAGAAGAGGGCTAAGGAAGAACGTTTGGGTTTTTATGCACTCCTAATTTCCTCCTGTCTCCGGAATGAAATGATCCTTGTCTGCCTTTCACAATCATTATATTTCTCCTTCAGAATCGTCCAAGGATTTCCCTGAAGCTTATCCCGTTAACACATAAAAACAGAAGCTGAAAGAGTAAAGCTGGAAAATGACAAATTTGACCCCCAGGGGGCCAGCTCCTTCTTAACTCACCAGCATTCTACAGGGTTCTCGTGACTGCTGTTTTTGGTTTTTCTTCCCAGACATGACTAGAAGCACGGCTTCCTTTGCTCCTCTGCTCACCTCTGAGGAAGGAAGCAGATACTTACACTTCCCCAGAGAAGGTGAAATCTGCTTCCATCCCTGGGTATTTGCGTGTGTCTCCATCTGAGAGAGACACACGGGAAGATTCCTTTGGGAGCACCTTCTTGGCTACTCTAAGATGAAATTCAGCACTGATTCCAGGTCCAGACACAGCCTATCCCTAAAACTGCAGTTCCGGCCAACCCAAGAGCACCAATGGGTCTGTGGGATGTGCAAATGGGGCAAGTCAACCCGCTGTCCCCCTTCCTGGGGTCCTTGTTGGGATCCTGCTTGGGTCCCAAGTGCTGGAAGGTCTCCTCCAGCTATCCTCTAGCCATTACTTCCCTACAGGGATTAGGAGGTCACGTGGGCCCAAGAGATGTGTCTCCTCCCCTCACACACCTCATACTGGTACCTCTGATCCTCAAACTCCCTGCCCAAACACACTGTCTTCTTCCAGAACCCGGAAGACCCTTCCTAGCGGCCTTCCAGAAAGCAGATGACACTGTCATTGTGTATAGCCTCATGGTCAAAGACAGCCGAGAGATGGCTCATGATGGATACAACACAGGAATGCAAGTGGAGATACACATCTGTGTACACGAGTTCCCTACATACACATGAGTGTGCACGAGTTCCCTACATACATGTGTGTGCACAAGTTCCCTAGTTACACATGTGTGTACAAGTTTCCTACATACACAAGTGTGTGCACAAGTTCCCTAGTTACACATGTGTGCACAAGTTCCCTAGAGACACATGTGTGTGCACAAGTTCCTTACATATACAAGTGTGTGCACAAGGGTTCCCTTACTATGCCAGCCGGAAGGACAAAACAAAGAGGACCAAGTTGTTATTACAGAAATAAGGAGTCTGTCTTTGTTCCTTCAGATTCCCAGAATCATATGGGTGCCCATTTTCATTGTCCTATTGTGAAGACTTTCCCCAGGACTCCCCGTCCCCATGGGCTCACCCTGTTCTTTCCATGACCTATATTAGATGTTGCTCCAGTTGTCTTCTTAAAACACAAACTGATCAGATCCTGTCCTCATCTCCACCTACCCTAGGGTGAAAGTTTCCCCCTTAGCGTGGCATCAGATCTCCCCTGTGATCTGCCACCTCCTGTCTACCTCAGCCTCCCTACCTTCCAACCTTGCCCCTGTAAAATGCACAGAGTACCCCAGGCCTGGCAGCATCCTGCTTCTAACGAGCCATTTCATGCATCCTGTTTCTAACAAGCCATTTCGAGCTCCTGCCATATTCAGGGTTCTTCCCTTTGGTGGTGTGGCATGTGTGCGCAGGGCGGGGGTGTCTCATGCACTCCAAGATCTCCCAGGAAGAATTAACCAAGTGCCTTTCTCTCTTCCCTCCTGAAGTCCACCCGTTCCTCTGTACCGTGAGCCCTCATAGAAGAACTACCACTTGCTCTCTGTACCAATACCATGTGAGACACACATGGGGACATCAAGAACGAAAGCAACATCTGAGACAATGTTGCCCAATGAACACCTCTCGGCCATGATGGAAGCCAGCAAAGTCAGAGGTAATTTGTTCGTGATGAACTCGGAACACACGGGAAAAGACCTCATGGACTCTCAAGATCAAGCAAGACAGGACAAGCAAACAGAGAGAGAGCATTCACCCTGCTCCCAGCTTAACCTTGGCAGGTTGGGCATTTCCAAGACAAAACTCCCCAATTGGAAATGCTCCAAATTCTGAACCTTTGTAAACACAGTGATGATGATCAGAAAGTTCAGATTTGGATGTCTTTCATATTTCATATGCAAAAACTATGAAAATTTCCCAAAATCTGAAACACTTTTGTGCCCAAGAGTTTTAGATAAGGCAGACCCGGCCCATACTAATAAAAAACTCACATGATAGTCCCCATTTTACAAAGGAGGAGAAAAGACCCAGAGAAATCCCATCACAGGTATGGGAGAGTCAGACACAGCAGGGCCGTGACCTCGTCTCCTAGAAGAGAGTGCTTCCAATAGCAGAGAAGGATGAGGAAGGGAATTGCTTCTATCCCTCCTTTCCAAGAGCTATATGGGAGATGCTCCAAGCCAGGGCTCTTCTGATTTCTTTCTTCTGCTAATTTCAGGCACACCGAACACTGACTTGAAGAGAATCAGGAGCGCTAATGAGAAAGCTCCCTCTTCAAAACTCTGCAATGCAGAGGAGAAAAGGCTCCATATAACCCTGAGCTTTGTCAGTTGCTTTGCTTGGAATGTTCACTCCAGCTCCCGGGGGGAGGGGAGGGGCTGCAGCATTCAGGCCGGCTCTGTCCACAGCTGTGGTGGAGCAAAGCTAAAGGCTCCTCTTTATGCTAACTTGATGGCTTTAAATGCATGTGCCACATACCTCTGACAACAGACCACGCCAAGGATGGTAACGATCTTCCCATTTTACAGATGGGAACACCAAAGCCCTGAAGAACAGAGCCACATGCCTGAGTGCCAAAGTCAGTAGAGTATGCTCTGGGAACTTGGGACTGTAGCCTCCCCAGCCCTTCCTCGGCTGTTTGCTTTCTATCTCTTTGAGTACTTTTGCAGTAGTATGGGTTTAGCAGAAGAGGCTAATTAGAAGTCAAGGTCTGTAATTAGCATTATTCATGAATGGGAAATCTCCCTCTTCTCTGAACCTACAGCAGACAAAAAAGGGCTACATGTGACTCTAAGCTTTGATGGTGGCATTGCTTGGGATGTCCATGCCAGCTCCAGGCGGGGCCAGGACATCCAGCCTGGCTCTGTCCACAGCTGTGGTAGAGGAAACTGTGGGCTCCGTATCTGACTCTTGCTGCCACCCTGTGACGAACGGTGGCAATGGCAAGCAGGAAAACACCGGGCTAAAGCACAGGCTAGGAAAGGGGGGCCCTGACACTGGGACTCCCCCAAATGAATCCCCCAGTATCCTCTCCTGACTGTCTTTAAGCATGGGTACTTCAGCAAGACCCTGTGGGTTGGACATGTTCCTGGTCTCCAGAGAAGCACATGCCAGTCCCTGAGTATTGGTACCAAGGAAAGCGAGAGGGTGGCGGCAGAAATGGGGAGCCTTAAGGGGCCCAAGGACAACTGACCTTCTTTGGCGAGGCACTAAGGTTTGTATTCCCTCTTAATGGCGTGTCCCAAGGCTCCCAAACAGGCACTTGGATGCTTATTTAGAAACCAACAGAGCCCTTGGTGATACCAGCTGCCCCACCACTTCCAGAACCAACCACATCCCTTCTGGTCGGTTCTCTGTGGGGCTGAGCAATGTGCTTATCTCCCCAGCAGAAGCACACCACAGAGGATGCCCTCCTGCAGGTCACTTGACTCTAGTATTACGCTCTTTCCCAAACAGAGTCTGGAGTAGAGATGAATCTGCCTTCATTCCTTTTGGAGCCAGAAGGAAAAGCCCAGTATCTCCAACAACCACCCTATGGTCCTCTCCTTGAAAGAATTACATAAGAAGCATGTGAGTCCACGCTGTGCTGAGTAATTATGGGCTCAGCCATCCTATGCTGTTGTCATGAGTACGATGTCTCTCTCTTCAGGTTCAAGCTAATTAAATGCCTTCTTCTGCTGCCAGCTCCTCTCCAGGGCTCACTGACAAGACTATGGGACACAGACTGCACCACAGGTGTAGGGCAGGCATAATGAAATCACACTTAGAAGGGTGAATTAAGGCTTGAATGATACAATCTAAGCTCCAGACTCAGCTCAGAGGGGAGGACACAAGTCACGGTGACCCCAGGGTGGTCAAAGGAGAGGGGAGGCCGGGCTTCCTAGGTATTTGTAAGTTCTCTGCAGAGAAACTGGGGCTCAGTCTCCAGGGCTACTCCAAAGGGACTCCCTACAAATAGACAGTGGGATCCTTAATTCCTCCTCAGCAGGAAAAAGGGGAAGTCTCCTTGCCAGGCTAAAAACTGCTTCCACTGAATGTTTCCCTCAATTAGAAGAAATTTACATAACAGAATAGTAGCAGGCCTGGAGAAAGAAATGAGGCCAAACTGAGCCTGCCAGTCTTGGGCATGAGTCACCTAGGGGTAACCAAGAGGTGACACTCAAGAGTGGGTCCTGTTAGGCTCTTGCACAGTTGATCACCTGCTCTCTGGATCCCAGCTGCTTGACCCAGGGTGGAATATGAAAGCCATCCAAGTGCTAGGAATGATGGGACCTGCTCCACTCAGCTTGCAGGGAAGGCAAGGATTCTGGGCATATCTGAGGTTTTTGAGGGCTGCCACCACAGCAATGGTCACATGAGTCCTTAGAAGACAGTGGACCTATAGTCTGGAGGTCTTGGTCCACACACACAGCTTACAAAGAGCCCTCCTTACACTTCAACATCTCTTCGACCTCCGTTCCAGAGGGAGGCAAACAGCATCTCATGACTCGGTTTCTGTTGCTTGCCTGAAGACAGACTCCCACATTCCACGGTCAATGCCATGGAGTCCCTGGATGCATGTAGGGTACTGTGATGTCGCTGTCACTCATGTAAGCTCCTGAGTCAGAACACAGGGTGGAAATGAATACTAAGGACCACATTCTCCAGCGGCCTTGACCTTCTCAAAGAGAGAGGAGAGGGAGGAAGGATGGAGGGAGGGATTTGGTCATAGAAGCTGCAGTCTTGCCTCTGGTCCTGTGTGGATGGTGAGCTAACTACTCACCTACAGTTCTCACGGCAGTGGGAAAGGTGGAGGAATCAGTCCAGGGAGGCGCCAGGCTGGGCTTTGCCCCAGGCCTCAAGCTCAAGAACTAGAGGCCAAGGTCACCTACAGTACAGTGGAGGACACAAACCAATAACAAGCAAACCAACAAATTCATAACTTATTTATATTTGGGACCAGTACTGTCAAAGAAGTCACATGGGTAGAAATAGTACTGGGTGTGTTTTAAGGCCGGCTCCTGGTCAAGCAAGAGCAGGCATCCAGACTGCAGGGCTGCGGGCTAGCTGGGAAGACTATCCCATCCCTACCAGAGATCAAGAAAATGTGTCAATTTAAATAGTAATAATAGAAACTCCAGAAATATAAAATAATAAAGATTTTTAAAAGTGGGAACAAGCTAGTGGGATTAGACCAAGCATGAAGAGAAATTATAAGCCCTAACCTCCACCTACAGAGAAAGCTGAGAAACTCTTCCACAGTGCAAAGCAGGGGTCTTCCCATACACAGTAGCCTGTCAACATTTCAACATTTCACCTCGACACTCCCTCAATGCTGTGCCTTGCCTGGTCATGAAGAATATAGATGGGCAAAGTAAGATCCTATCTAGAGAAGCCTCTATTTGGAACCCAAGCCTCAAGCCTGGATCCCTCAGGGAAATGGGGACATACAAAGCAAAGTCAGGCTTTGCTGCCTGCGACTAACTCAGCACTGGCCGAGAGCTGGGAGTGGCTCCACTTCTTTCTTGAATGTTTCGATAATATTAAACGGCCAGAGGATATTCCTTTACAGGAAACAGGCAATCCTTCATGGTAGCCACACCCTCCTGTTTTCAAGTCACCATCAAGCAGCTTGCAGTTTGAGAGCTACTAAGTCCCGAAAGTCCAAGAACAGGCAGTCAGAGTGCTTCCAAGAGCTAAGACAACAGCCCGGCCCCAGTGTGTGCAGCACAAGCTTACATCTGTAAAGATCTGCATTTCCTCCAGAGTCTAGGCATCATGGCATAATTACCTTATTTTAATTAGCTGCTGTTAATTCCTGTTATTACTGTTACCCTTAATTTATTTGACTGCTGCAATGAGGGCACTGGGGAGCTGAAGCAGGCAGCTTGCTCTCTCCTAGCAAACTATTACATCATCGTTTATCTTTTTAAAGCTAATCTTAAAAAAACAGTTCAAGCCCGGTATAAAAATCTCTAACTATAAGGATCTTACAAGCGGATAAGAACAACGAAGAAGGATATGCTAAGATCTTTTTCTGAAACAGATAAAAAAAATAGCTAAAACTGATATGACCCATTTGTAGAATTTTTAAAGCATAATTTGAATGAATAGTAGCATCTCAAAATCATCCAAATCCCTATAGCCCCACTGTCTAAAGGCTGGGAATAAATAGTGAAAATAATTAAATAGCACTTGCCATTACTGAGCCTTCACTGTTTAATTCTACCCTAGTCATGATATATATGACTTCGTTTAATACTAATAACAGTGCCAATGAGTGGATTTTATTTTTCCCTTATCAAAGTAAACTACAGCAAAGTTGAACACCCTGCTTAAGTCCACACAGTCTGTGAGCAGACAAGTGAGTGCTTGAACCTAGATGGTTCTAGGACCTGTCTCTAAGTGCCATATTGGCTATCTTCGTTTTTAGTCACAGAGCTGTTCTGAACGTGGAGTGACTACACACTGGGTATTTTAAATGCTGTCCATCCAGCTCTTGGTGAATGTCCAATGAACAGCAGTACATTGTTGTCAGAAGTGCCATCGCCATCATTTTCATCATCACCATCAAGTCTTGTGCTAGGGAGCCAAAAGGAAGCTGAGAACAGGCAAAGGCCTCAAAGAGTCTGTGGAAATCAGAGAATCACCCTCTACACATCACCCATGTACCACCCACCAGTGAACTAAATGCCAGGTCAACTATAACGACCTGAGTAAGGGTTGAAAGGCACAGAGGAAGAGACAGACAGAGAGCGGCAGAAGCAACTGTGAATCCAGCACAGCGCCCTTGCAGAGTGGGAACTCAGATACCAAACTCAAGAACTGTGCTGAGGATGCAGAAGTCAACAGGTTGACAGGGACCAGGGCAAGAGATTGGGGACTGTAGGAAGAAGAGAAGTCGAAGGAGAAACTGTACAGGGTGAGTCCCTGGGGGCTCAAGGGCAGCTGACACATGGGCCAAGTACATCTCTGAAGGCAAGGCTGGATCATCACGGGTGAGGAAGCATCACAAACGGTACATGGCCTCCTGGCCCACCTGTCTCCCATGTTACTTCCTACTTTCCCCTCCAGTCTCCAGGAAATGGCATCTTGTGAGGAAACTCTCTTTTGACTGCAGAGCTGAGCAGGCCTCGGGTCACATGCTGTCAGTAGTCTCTTCTGCATCACAGAGGCACCTACACGCACTAGTCTAACCATTTGAGAAACTCCTGACTCTGGCACGAGGCTGCAACAGCCGTGAGCATGAGTGAGCTCTGTCTTCCGCTGTTTGTCCTTACAAAGCATGATTCCAGAGACAGAGGATCAGGATGTAAAAAAAGAAAAAGAAGAAAACTTCTTGTGGAATGATGGATGGATGGATGGACCATCAAGTGCAGACTGTTTTCCCATGCTCTGGCCAAGGACCAACCATGATCCAAGGCAACAAAGTCCCCCCAGAGGTGCCCTCCACCTTCCACCTATAAATGAAATGGAGAAATGGAGAAAGAATGTGTTATTGATGTATTTTGACATCCTGGACTAAAAGCTGTTCCATAAGAAGGAATGTACTAACAGCCATCAGCTCTTAGATTGATACTTCACTGTTTGAGGGTTGGACCCAAGGATGTTCTATAGTGCACAGGACCTGCTTCTCTTCATACTCCAATCCTGCCCTTTCTCCTTCTTCAGCCAGCCAATGGGGTCTGAGAAATGTCCACACAAGCCACAGCAATGAGGATGCAGTGGTCTCACAGGGATAGCTAAGGCAGCTGAACTCACCACTGTATACAGAGAGCACATGTGTGGAAATGGTTTCCCAGAAAAAAGAAAAAAAAAACGAAAAAAAAACAAACCATATGGAGCTTTGGTAGTCATGGACTACTTCAACTTCACAGAGTCATATCACAAATATGGGAGCCTTTCCCTCAAAGAAAGACTGGTTACTGGCTGGGCAATGGTGGCGCACGCCTTTACTCCTAGCACTCGGGAGGCAGAGGCAGGCGGATCACTGTGAGTTCAAGGCTAGCCTAGTCTACAAGAGCTAGTTCCAGGACAGACTCCAAAACTACAGAGAAACCCTGTCTCGAAAAAAAAAAAGTGGTCACCAGCGTGACATTTCACCCAAGGAAAAGAAGCGATCAAATTAGTTTCTAAACAACCGTGAACTTGCAACTAATATGACACATTTTCTTTTGGGGCACACACACGCATGCACACACACCCACACCATATACACACACACCATACATACCCACACAACACATGCACACACACACAGCACATACACACCCCATATACACACATATACCCCACACACGTGCATGCACACACACACCACACACACATACACACATGAATTCACCTGTGGAACACTATGAACGGAGGACACTTCTCTTAGATGTTCAGCTAATGAACCCCCACTAGCCAGCAGTCACAGTTGAGGACAGGGTGGACCCGGTGAGAACCTATCTTTCCCTTATGATCTTATTGATCTCAGCTTATAAAGTTCATTTGTTCCCCACAAATATTTATGGACAGTGACTGCTGTCAAAGCCAAAACTGATAGAGCAATAACCAAGCTAGACAAAGGTCCTGTCTGGAAACCAGACATTCTTGAGATAGTCTGAGGACAAAACAATGCAAGTGACCAGGGAGAGTAGGTATGTGACTGACTCAGAGAGAATAAAAACTGGAAAGCGGTTGCTGCTATTTGCTGAATTCCTGGGACTTCCAGACACTGAGCAAAATCTCGTCCTCATGTTCTAATTTACATTCACAACAGTGCAATGAGTTAGAGGTCATTTCAAGATGAGTTAAAAAGAGAGCTAAGAAATGATGCTGGACCACGTCCTGCCCACGGTACAGCCAGGATTTGAACCCATGACTAGCTTCTAGCCTCATGAAGCTGCTTCTTCTGCTCCATTGTTGGCAAAGGACCCGCTGAGACATGGCTTCTGAGATGCACATCCCCCATCTCCCGAGCCACACAGAGCCCTGCTCTCCATCCCCAGCTCTAGCCTGGTCTGTAAATACAGCATACTTGTTGAATCTAGACTAGATTTTTTTTTAATTTGGCAGCTTAAAGCAATTAACGTCATTTAGTCAAGCATGTTATTAAGTCAACATTCAAGGAAGGGTGGATCGGGAGAAATGAATATACCAGGTTATATAAATATCGATTTACTCACTGTCTAAAATATCACAAAACTTCATCATATGTCAAATATTTCAGTCCCTTTATTCCTGCCTTTTACACTCAGAGATGATTCCATTCTCATACACAGAACGAGGCTGTGGTACAAGGATTCCTGGGGGAGAATGTTAGCAGAAATGGAGAACTCTTTACTAAAATTGAATATCACTTCTGCCTCCCTTTCTGCTGGGACTGCTTGAACACTCGCTTGGCCATTCAGCTAAGTCCTCCCTGGTGAGTCTGCTGCCAGACGACAAAGCTAGGTAGAGCCAGAGGCAACTCCACATCTTCTCCTCTTGCTGATGCCAGGTGTGGAGGAGGGAGAGGCAAAAGACATTAGCGGGAAGGGTGAATGCTTGGAGGAGTGGAATAAAGGATGGACCACTGACCTCTCGATGACCTCTAGGCAGAAAGGTCTGACCCCCTGCCCTCTGGAGCTGGGAGCTCTCAGCAAGCTTCTATCATGCGCAGACCCAAGGAAAAGCATCAAGGTGCCCCAGGTCCTCAATCTCAGAGCTGTAGACCAGGGATCTGCACTCCCCTGTACAGAGATTTCATCTAGCAGCACCAGGCCAAACGACTAAAAGGAGGAGAAAACAGTATCTGAGGGACAAGAAGAGATTCCCAGGAAAGGGTAGACTATAAAGCTAATCTTTAGACAAGCAAATTAAATGTGAACATAACTATGACTTTTGCATCTGGGGTACAGCTCTCCAAGAGGTCCCTTCCCTCCTAATTTCAAGATCTTGGCTTCTGACACGCAGCATGAGGATGTAACACAATTCAGGGGCTCCTTGGAAGGCTAACTGAAAGAATCTTGTCCACACCTAATCACCTGTCGTGAGGCACTACCATGTCCTGGCACCCCGAGGAAAGCAAGGCATGGCTCCTGACTTCAGAAAGACAGCTGGTACTGAAGATGAGCAAACCAGTAACTGCCCCATAAGTAGAGTAAAAAGCCCAAGTGTGGTGGATGCTGTGAGGAGGCGACAGGCAGGACATTACCGGGGCCAAATCACTGTGTAGATTACATAAGCTCAAAGCAACATTCTACACGCTCCTAAGACCACTGCCCAGTCCGAGCTTCCCAAAGTCTACTCTTACATTCTTCCTCCCATCTTCTAATAACTCTCCCCCCTTGTTTCCAGTCATTGGAAATGATTTGGAAACACTCTGGTCTCCATATTACCCCTGACTGGGCCTGCCACATTACAGAGCTTGGAACCCACTAAGGTGACTAACAGCAATGAGGGGAAGCAAATGCCAACATGGTTAAAAATATAGGTTCTTCTCCACTTCCGATAGGGTGGTACCCAAGAGACATGCTGTAAGTTGCAAGTATTTAATATACCTAACATTATGGCAGAGTACAACTCATTAACACAGTCCACTCCAGAGCAAGGCACTCCAGCGATATAAAATGGGTATACAAATCAGTCACTGGGAACAAATCATAAGGAAATTTACTTTTAAAACAATTATTTGCTATACATACAATTTTGCCATTTACTTAAAATAGACATGCTTGTTTATTTTTACATAAAAATTAAATCTTGGTTGAATATCTGATAACACAGGACACACAGCATCTCGCCCATTTCCCAGCATTGACCGATATTTTCATTTTATAGTTATGAATACCGAGAACTCTACATCACGCAAATATACAATTTAAAATTATAGACATGTGTTTACAACCATTTTAGAAATTTTTCCCTAATCCTAAACCAAAAATTCACAGAATTATTTGTTTTTTTTATGAAACTCATCCACAACTCAAACAGCTATTTTTGAAGTCAAACACTCTAACACAATATAATTCAAAGTTCAAGGAAGCAGAAATACTATTCTGATACTTACATACTGGGGGATTATGGTCAGAAAACATTAAAGGTCTTGTTTTCCCTAATTAAACCATTAGGTTTCTGTAGGAACAGAAAACTTGGTATGTACACTAAAAACAGTACAGTGGTGACACGGAACGACCCCAGGCTGAGCCAAGGTGTTTTACACAGCATTCACTGGGACCATCTGTGTGGTGCCAGGCACAGTGCAAAATGTACACTGTGTGTCGGGAACCAAGGAACCAAGGATGAAACGAAGCCACACATGCAGCACAAGAGAGGACCATCAGAATCAACTCGCATTTACTAAGTGTTGGCTTTGGATGTATTTTTGGTCACAAACCTTTTGCTGTTACCAGATTTTTCCCAGCCCCCATATTGAGTTACACCCCCTCATGTGAGGTTGCAGCCCAGGGTTTAAGAAGCTGTCCCAGCGTAGTGTGCCAACTGTGTGCCTGCATGGTCACAAGTCTGTCTGAGAGCATCGAGAGTGCCATACTGCACATAAGAAGAGAACTAAAATTTTAGTGCAGCTTCTACTGAATATGAACCACCATCATAAGACTGAAAAGTTAGGAGGAGGTCAGGGAGTGTCTGGAGAGGCCTCAGCACTCACATAGTCCTGCATCAATCAGTGTTATCGCTGGCCAGCTTTACCATTCTGTCGACGTCACCGGATCACCCTGAACTCACATCCCTCTAGACAGTTATGAGAGGACTAACTCATGGAACTATTAGGACGATAAACAAGTGCAAACATTGTGACTGTCTGCTTACCCATCAGTGTTGCTGCCGTTGTTGAACAATGCTCAGCTTTGGTCCTAGAATTGTACTGAACTCGCCTATCATTTACATGTGCTCTAAGTGTTATCTATAAATGTTTCATATGCAGTGAGTCACAAAATCAATTTATTGGGCACAATTGACCTTTCAAGGTGGTCAGAGCAGAATAGGGGTAAAGCAGTGTAACACATCAGAACAGAACCAAGTTGAATAGAAGAAAACAGAACAGAACACAAAATATGATGCTAGACTCATCAGTCATGGTTGTATGAGTGTTGACAATCACAGCACCCAGAAGGCTGTGGACTGAGAGTTCCGGGTAAGTTCCAGCCTATAGAGGGAGGTCCTATCTCAATAATAACAATAACAATAACAGTGACAATAGCAAACTATATTCCAGAGAATAAGACTAAACGACAGCTGGCGAATGAGTTTCACTTCTGAGGCTGTGTGAGGAGCAAGGTGCTGTGCCTTACTAACTGGGCATGTGGCTCGTTTGAAAGGCACTGCCTTGGGAAAACTGCAGTTCTGTACCCACCAGGCCCCTGAGGGAGCAATCCTTGCACAAGGATGAGGAGAGACCTTTTATTGAAAGCAGATGGCACCTTTCCTGCCGATGCTCACCAAACAATTTTCCGTTAAAGGGCTGGAAACCACAGGTCCCTGTAACCTATTTGGGAAGCAGAAATGCCATCAGTGATAGGTCAACAAATTTCTCTCCATCCCACAAATTGAAGAGTGGCTACTCCAACCACACTCGGTGATTTCGAAATAAACCGCTTCAACAATCAGCTGTTCACCTGGCTGCCTTCAGACTTACGAGATGAAATGGCTTGTTTCAAAGTCTACATTTCTACTGCAGAGTAATGCCTTTATTTGTGCTTTCCATTCTGAGAAAGGACAAACCCCCATGCCAGCCTGGAGTTCCTCCCACTCTGGAATAGAGTGGCCATAGCCTCTAGCCCAAGGCAGACTCCACACACAGAGATAAGTCAGCAAACGAACGTGGCACAGGCCATAGAGAAGGGAAGGAGTTCTCTTAGGGGAAGCCAGAGCCTTCCCAGAATCAAATGTACACCACATTCCTCAAATCATGGTCCGAGGTCTACCAAATCCCTGAGACAGTGCTGTGTGCAGATTCCTGGGTCCTGTGTTTACTGTGTCAGAATATCTTAGTGTAAGACCTTGAAACAAAGCATTTTAACAAGATCCCACGTGACACACTGCACCCAACACCAGATCCTGCTAGATGGGGCTGAGCAGCCAAACAGCAGCAGCAAGGTCAGCAGTGGAGTGGGGCATGGCACAGTCAGAGTCATGGAGGTGTGACACATCCAGATGCATTTGGGGAATGCGAGCAGTGCACTGTCACCAAAGCAAGGACCTGAAAGGAGGCCCTAGCAGTAGAGGGATCCCGGCAGCCTACCCCAGCTCTGCAAGTCTCATTGGGTACTCAGTGGATGTTTGTGGATGCAGGAAGGAAGAAACCATTTCCAGCTTTTCACCAAAAGCAAATGTATGTGTGTGAGCCTGTGAAGACAGCTACAGATCTGCCCAAATCATGGTGTCTAGCCCATCTGGACTTGGCTTGAAAGCAAGGAGAAGGTGGAGGCCTTGGCTTTCAGGATGGGTTTTGAATGCTGAGTCAACATTTGGGGGAAATGCTATCTCCTCCCAACCTCACTTATTACTGAAAATTCTCCTGATGACCCAGTGAGACAAAATTGGGTGCTAGAGATTCACTAGGGAACAATCTTTCCAGGTGAAATGCTGGTATAAATAATAAATGTGACTTAACTAAGCTGGGCTGTGGTGGAGCACGCCTTTAATCCCAGCACTCCCTAGGCGGAGGCAAGTGAATCCCTGTGAGTTCGAGGCCAGCCTGGTCTACAGAGTGAGTTCCAGGACAGCCAGAGATACACAGAGAAGCCCTGTCTCAAAAAAAAATGTGACTTACTTGAGCATAGGTTGCAAGTATCTCCTTTTGCCAAAGCAAATGAAGTAGGTTTCCAGAAAAGGCCATTCAGAGTGCTTGGAAGGGCCTGTCAGGGCTCAGGACTACAGGCACAGAACTACCTCTCCTTTCCATGTCACCCACAAAGTCTATGGACTAGCCAAAGAGTCCTTACCTTCTTCCCTTCATAGCCTAGGTGTCCGGACATCTGGGCAAGGGCACAGGCTTGGCAGTCAGGACCCACCTTCTGTGTGTGGACCATTCCTGGTTTCCAGTGAGGCTCAGGGTCTTTTCTAGTCTCCTATGCACTCACGGCTAGAAGGGCTAGCTCCTGACACATGCCACCACTCCAAAGTTCCCCCCTTCCTTCTCAGTGAATAGGCAAGGCTCAGCTGGAAGGTAAAATGTGGGCATCTGATCCTCCTGGCCACTGACACATGAGTGCTCAAAGACCAAGGTTTCCACAGAGAAGTCCCGTGTCTGAGAGAATCTGGATAGAAGAGCCCTCCCCAAAGCCTCTGCGCATAACACCTGGTCAGGTCTGATACCTGGGAAGTAGAGGCTGGAAAGAAATTTGCTTTTAGAAAAGCTGCCTCCCACCAAATCATCTCATTCCCACGCCCCAGAGAAATGCCTGTGTCTTTCGGGTCTAATGCTTGCAGTGCTTCAGACGGTCTGCACTTAGTGAGGGTTCTCAAAGGGGTTGGAAGCACAGACAACTGAACCTGCAGGACACACATGCCAATAAAAATAGCCCAAGGTGTCTCCAGGGCTCTTCTTCCCAAAGTTCTTTCCTTGTATAAAGGCGCTAGGACCAAGCCCTTGCTAACTGTGTGCAATCCGTTGTGAACCTGGAAGCTGGGCTCTGTTTAGTCTGCATGTGTCAGAAGCTGCAGAGTGTACAGACATCCTGCAACACACAACTAAGAAATCTAGAGCCTTCATGTAAACAACAGACAACACAGAGATTAAAGGGAACCCCCTCCCTAAGAAGTCCAGGTCGTGTTCAACACACACAAGTTGAAGATAGAAGGACCTTCAGAAAAATAAATAAATAAAAGGGCGAAGTTTGCTGCCCTGTGAAGGTGAAGGGGAGAGAAATTAAAATTCACATTTCTCCCTAATGTCACTGGGAATGTGGCATCCGAGCACTTTATGGAATTAGCTGCAGCGGCTTCCTAATTGCCTTTGCCCGAGTCGCCTCCCCCAGGTTGATGGTGGCGGCTGCTGCGGCCCCATCAGTCTCGCTTGGTGCTCCTCGTGCACCCGCTCAGCACTGCAGTGCTCTTGTTGCAGCTGCCAGACCCTGCACTGCAGAGGCGCTGGGACCCCTCAGCACGGCTGGATGCTTCCAAAAGAGACTCCTTGAGCTGCGGATATTGATGCAGATGGGCAGGGATGCTCCCCAGAGGCAAGGAGGGGTTCATGTGGCTGGGACAAGTGGATATGGTGAACTCTGCTCTCTAGCCATCAGTGCCTGCTGGCACTCAGAGGGCCATGGGTGAAGGACCTGCCCACAGGGCTTCAGCCTAGAGACTGTCCCCAGATCGGTCCCCAAATTTTGTGACAGCCAACAGCCTGACACTGGAGCTCAAAAACTGGGCATTGGGCAGTAAACAGAGAAAGGGGCAGAGTCCTTCATCCTTTGCCTGTGGCCAGCAGCATTCAATGCATCATTAGCCTGCAAGGACAAGAAAGAGGCTGGGCAAGCTATTACTTCTTTTGTTTATCTGAACACTGGTGAATGCCATAGGAAAAATGCTGAGTCCCGCTCCAAAGGCATTTCTGTGCCAGGTGCCAAAGGCAGACCCTTTCCAGGCCAGAAAGAACAAGGTTGTCCTGGAGGAATCAAATTCCTGCTCACTGTACCATACCTACTGCCGCACAGCAGACAAGGGACTCCTGATATCACTCATCCCCAGGCCTGCCAGAGGCATGGAAGAATTTGCTAGACTCGTCCCACACAAAATGAGACTGACCCTGGGGGTCAAAGGGCCATGGCCTTCAAGGTAGCTGTCAGTTGTGGGAAAAATAAAATAAACAAAGATTTCACCGAGAGAAAAGAAAAAAAGAAACCAAAACAGGCACCAACACAACAAACATCCAGGAAATAGAGACAAATAATGAGACCAGAATAATACTAACCCATTAACCAAGGATCAAAAATTGACTAGATACTTCCCAGGCACCCAGCTATATGTAACCACTATTGTGTGACTCTGTATTTAAGCCTACCATGACTTCATTTCATAGAAAAGGAACCTATGTCCTCAGTGCAAAACTAAGAAAGGTCAGGCTGAATTTCAAAGCCAGATCTGTCTGGTCCCAGGGCCCCAGAGCCCACACTGGCTATTCTATGCTACCACCCAACATCCTTTTAGATAATACACAAAGGGGAAGTTCACCAAATCCAATGAGATTCTCAGACATCAAACCTAATGAGGGGAGGGCTGACCCCTCAGAGGAAACCAAAAGACAAATGGCATCTTTCTGTCACAGCAAAAGGAGGAACCACAGAAAAGTAGAGGCCCATGGATGGTGCGTGGGAAGATGCTGTTACAAATTCCTTTCTGAGCCAAGTATATACAAAGACCGAAGCAAGGGCCCAATGGCTGGCCCTAGGAAACACCCAGAGCCTCCTGCCACCCCACCCTACTCTGGGAGCTAGAGTTGAGACTCTGTCACCAAGGACCAAAGCCTAGCCGTTAAGCACAGCTACATGGTCTGTCTCTGTTTCCGCATCTTTAGCAGAGATGATATTAGACCTCAAGAGTAATTCTGTTTTAATAGATAAAATGCAAGGCCCAAACTACAAATGAGGTGCCAATCTTATCATTATCACTGCCTCCTAAGACTCCCTGGTAGGGGTCAAAGACAAGCAGCTTGCAGAAAGTCTGCAAACAATGCCCCTGACACCTGGACATCAACTGGCCTCTGCACAGCCAGCGCTTCCCAGTGTGTGGAATAGTATGCCCCAGGAATTGTAATAATGGTGGAAACAGCATTACCACGGCCCACTGTTTGTGAACACTTCTTCAGAAATACTTATTTCTGAGCATCCTGTGTGCATCTTTGCACTTGGACCTCCACCTAGACTCTACCCTAGAAGCTGGTACCTCTAAGACTATTTGCTAGATAGGAACAGTGGGGTTCAGCAGCTGACTAAAGGGTCCTGAATCTCTGAAGCACCTACCGTCTAAGGCCTCAACCTGATTGGGTGACTGAGACTCTCAGCTCTGTACAGATGTCTGTTCCCAAGACCAAGCACTTCTCCTAAGAGCAGATTTTAAGTCAATCCTCTGATTTCTTTCTAAGTCTCTCTATGTTTCCTATCAGTCTTAAGACATTTATTTCTAGAAAGAGAAAAAACGCAAAGCTTTGCTACTCAAGTAGAAAATCCAGCTATGGCTCCATAACTCTGAAATTCCTGTTCTGGGTAATGTTTACTCTCTGTAGTTTTCAAAAGATCTGTGAGCTGTGGACAATCTGTGGAGATGATTACATCTTCTTTCAGGGTGATGGGACTCTTGATAACCAGCAGAACTTAAACCTGCGAACAAAACTTTGGGTTTTTAAATTACCAGTATTACAGAAGGAAAGGAAGGAAGGAAGGAAGGAAGGAAGGAAGGAAGGAAGGAAGGAAGGAAGGAAGGAAAAGAAAGAGAGGGGAAGGAGAAGAAAGAGAGAAAGAAAAAAGAAAGAAAGAGAGAAGGGAGGGAGTGGGGGAAGGAGGGAAGAAGAAAAGGAGGGAGGGAGGGAAGAGTATACAACTATCAAAGACAACCACACACAAACACAGAAGTCCTGCATCTGTTGACTTTTACTGCCTGGCTTGAGCTATGCCATCTGAATCAGTGTGCAACTTTGTGAAACCAAAATCTGCAGTATCCCCACCCAGGGCCTGCACTAAAGCTAAGAAAGAATATTCAGCATCACTGTCCTAGAAGCCTAAAGAGTTGCACTTATTTCTGGAGAGACAAAAAGTCTATGCCCCTTGGACTGTTTGCATATGGCACATTCATACTGCTCTAAAAGAAAGCCCACCAATAATAAGAAGCCATGGGAGACAGAGTGCAAAGCCATTTGTTATGACTTGTGGTCAAAAGCTACCTGCATCCAATAGATTCACAACTTCCCACATCTCTTGTTCTTTATATGTTTTTTCCACCTCTGCCTCAACAAAATACAATGGGAAAGGGACTGGAGCAACCTAGATGCACGTTGCCCCTGCCAACCCCTACCATCTTACCATCCAGCCCTGTCGCTGTCCCTGAGCCACCATTCACATCTGGCGTGGCACAAGTCTGAACTGCTTGACCTCATTATGGGGGTCCCACCACCAATAAAGCTGCCAGGGGGTGTGTTTGGGCCGCTCTGCTGAAGATGGAGAATCAGAGGAAGCCTAAACAGCAAGAGCAGTTCCGGTCCACAAGCTTTCCCTGTCCTCGGGACCCCACAGATCTGACTCCAGCTGTGCTCAGGAGAGATGGGCAACATGGGAGGCAGAGACCTGAGGGTCCAAACACCCTGTTACTGAGCTGTTTCACCTCCTGAGGCAGATAACATGGGTCACCTCAGTGTGGTGGTGGGACACAAATGGACACCAGCTACTCCAGCAGGAAGTTCTCAGCTTGCACCAAACACTCAAAGACAACAAAAGAGCCCGTTTTCTTCTTCCCTACCCCAATGAGCATATTCTTGTATACCTGGGCTGATTAGGACCTTGGTGGATTTCCAGAAGTCCGGGGACCAGTCAGACTCTACAACTCTGTGACATTCAAGGAAACAAATGGCTCTTGAGCACTTTCTGCCAATTGGACCAAATGAAGATTTTCTTTCATTACTGACTCTTTGCTAACTCTACCACTGCTGCCAACAGCTTTATGCATAAGCTGTTTTAAAAGATGCGCAGTTACTAGAGCAAGTCCCACCTCCAAGACTTCGAGGCGTTGTAACCGGTAGGGTGGCGAGTTGTACTCGGTCAACCTCTTTAAGGACACAGCACAGAACTGTAGATGCTCAAGGCCAAAACACAACAGCCGGGCTGCCAAGCAAGTTCTGGAGAGGACAGGACCAGCGGGAAGAGCCAAGAAACACCAGGTGCCCTTGCCTCCTGTGGGGGTGACAGATGGCTATCCCCACACACCCTGTTTCACCTCTCTACACCCCTCCTTGCCTACTGTTGGTATCCAGTACAATCTGTAGGAAGCCCCTGGGAGAAGTCTGAACTTTCCAAAGACCAGCAGGAAGCATTGTCCCAGCAGGAAGTGCCCGGCAGGCTGTCCAAGAGGACACTAGAGTTA
Source organism: Ondatra zibethicus (assembly GCA_004026605.1). Lineage (NCBI taxonomy): Eukaryota > Metazoa > Chordata > Mammalia > Rodentia > Cricetidae > Ondatra > Ondatra zibethicus. The sequence goes on along the minus strand of PVIU01002501.1, from coordinate 97,197 downwards.
AGAGGTATCCACTATGGCTGCTGCACACATACCATAGCAAGGTAAATGGCTCATGCAATGGGGTCCTCCTGCGGCTTATGAGCCTCTCCTGTGGGGAGGCTGTGGGGTACAAGCAGCCACTTTTTCAGCCTGACCCACTGCCCAGGAAGCAAGGTAAGGAAGGCAGCAGACGGACCATGGATGACAGGTTCCTGTGGATACCTTCTCTGTCTAGGAAGAAGAGAGCTAGCCTTGGTATATATATGTGACATCCATCCCAACAGGAACTGTACTGTAGCAGCTACATCTGCTCTATAGCACTTGGTTCCCGGTCAGCTACCAGGTAGACGGCCTTCTTACAAGGGCCTCAGTTACTAGCCCATGCACCTATTCACTCCTGAACCCACAGGTATTTAAAGGAAGGGGCCCCAAGGGGGGTTAGCAAAGATGACCTGCAGAGCTTGCATATGCATGATGTAACCCATAATGCCACAAGAAGTCATTGCCAAGAGCTTTTGACGTGCCAGGCATTGGGCTAAACACTGCATATTTGATTCCATGGGCTATCCCGTTTAAGGTATAGGTTTAAAAATGTTATAACACAAGGTGACCCAGATAGGAAATGGAGATAAGGAACTCAAATCTAAGTTCTTATGACTCCAAGACTGTCCTCCAAGCTGTTATCCTGGCTTTAATTATTTTCAAAGTAATTTCCCAGATGTTACCTCATTTCATCTCCCAAGCACCCCCTGCTTGAGAAATTCAGGTATTATTAACTTTTTTCCCCCAAAGAGCAACTTGGGTTTTAAAAGATCACATCAAATATGTGGCCAGATGTGCAGACTCCAGATGCCTAGCTCAGCCACTTGGAGGGGCTGCTTAACTTTTCGCAAGTTTCAGCTGGTGATCTGGGAATGGGCTGAACAGTAACCCCTGCCCTGTTAGCTTAATGAGAGGTCTGTCCTTGGTGTTTTTAAGACAGGGCTTTGATATATATGCCAGACTGGCCTCAAACTCACAATCCTCCTGCCTCTAACTCTTCAGTGCTGTACTTGTTGGAAGGGTTTAATGGAATGGCCCTAAAGTGATTATCACAACACCTGGAAGAGAGAGACTGCTGAGTGAATGTTCCCTGCTCCCTGCTTCTCCTAGTAGATTAAGTGAGCTGCCCAAGGCTACTCAAGAAATGACAGAGAAGATAAGCAGACAAAACACAGCACATCTCTAGGGCCCTGTATCTCTGCAAATACTCCAGGGTCTCCATAACAAAGGATGACCAAGAATGAGAAGCCTGGGAGAAAAACCAGCAAGCTGAAATGAAGCCAAGGATCAGCAGACCCCAGACTTGGTTTAACATTCTGCTTTCTGATTTTGCTACCGACCAACAGGCCCTGAAAATTATGCAGCTGTTCCTGTTCTTTGCAGTTCCTCACATCCCAGTCGCATACACCATCCTACATGCTAGCCAATTCCACGGCCGAAGAACCACAGTTACTATATCAGCATCCTGGTTTTCTGTTCGGTGAGCCTTTCTAGCAACTCAAGATGCTGAGATCCTCACCACCTGCAGGCAGCATCAGGTACACTCTGTAGTGTGCAGCATCTACTTCACTGGCACAGATGCAGATAGGGGCACAAACTTAGTAAGTGCTATGGTAATGACGGCTGCAAACCCCTACACTGACTAGCAGCTGCTCACCCTAAAATGCATAACCATGAACCCACAGCATTTACAGCTCTGCTTAACTTCCCAGTCCAGGTCATTTACATACATAACAGCTCTTCTAACCTTGAGAGGGTAACATCTTCCAATAACAGGTGTCAAGATAAATGCTTTGAGGTAGACAAAGGAAAGCCACGGCCATCCATTCCTTGTCAAGAGGTAATGTTTTCCTTTCCAATGTGGCCTTGAAACACACAATTTAGTTTCTGAGTTGTTTCCATACTGAGACGCTATGTAAGATACACATTTAATACAAATTACAAACGCAATACTGTGTTTAAATGGCCCAACAACTACCACATAAGTGCTGCTCAAAGCAAACAAAACCTGTCATGGTTCAGAAACACTATATGTTCTTCAGAGTTGGTTTGTACAATAATTTTCTGCTGGCTCGGCATGCAGACTGCCCCACCACACATCAGCTTCACAAGCACCCAAGGCACTGAGGGCAGCAAAGGATGGTGTGAGTCTATTTCAGACAGTCTGCTGATGGCTAACCATGCAGGGGAGGCCCAGCGATGCAGCTGCTCCTCTTCCTCACTGCCTCTCTCCTTTCTTTGAAGGAAAGGGTATAGTCTGTTTAATGGACTGGGGATGATAGAGAAGGTTCTACTAGGGTCATCATGTCTACCAGGGTTCAGGAACATCTCTCTCCGTGGACAGTACTCAAGAGTTCACTGCCGTCATTTGAGATGAAATATGGGCCCTTAAGTCTTCATCTATAAAAATGGCATTAAATGAAAGTAAAGTCTCATATAGTAATTCATAGACTGACGCTTTATAGCAAACACTTAATTTCTTCCATGGTCTCAGACACAACGAAACCTGTCCGTCAGATCACAGCATCTTAAGCATCTTACACCATTAACATTCCACGCTTCAGAGACCCTAAAGTCTCGACCACAGAGCCGTTTCCTCTGGTGCTGCCATTAGAGAGGGTGGGCGACCCTGACAGACCGTGTGTGTGTGTGTGTGTGTGTGTGGATAAAAAAGGCCCGTTTGTTGGATTCAATGATGGCAAATCTGGATTAATGACAGCCCTGAGACAAAGGACTGTTCACATGAGATGTGCACTCATTTTAGCAAGCTCAGCACACCCAGTCATTTATTGGCTGCCTTATGTGAGAGCCCCATACACCAATGGAGATCAATCAAAACCAAAGTCTGAGATCCCAAATTTGTTCTCCCATGGATATGGGCTTCAAACCGAAAACGAGCGTAATGGCAATGGCCTTAAGTACACAGGGAAGATGACTTCACGGGTCTTATGTTTCTGTTGATCCTACAGCATGGTGAGGTCTTCATCAAAAACTGGAAACACTGTGTTGTCCCATGCCCGAGCGGTTTCGTAACTGGTAGACAGTTTGACATTCATGTGTCTGCCTAAAATCAAACTGGCATTAAAATAAATGTAGTTATTTTTTAATACCAGAAAGAAATCATCATACTCATGGATCAAAACTCATAACTGCAACAGAATGGAAACCTGAAGTTCGCCTCCAATGAGAATTTCATTCATATTTTCAGCCCCTTAATTTTAATAACCATATGCAAATCTTAGTAACACAGGCCGCAGCATTTCCTAGCCAAAGAAAGAAAGCAGGGTATTTCTGACAGAGAAGAAATCTTAAGGAGCAGAAATAAAGAAAAACATTAAACCAAAGAGGTTCGTAAAAAATTTAGCAAGTGACCATGTGGGCATTGAGCACAAACGCCTATCGAATGCGTATCTTGGTAGCAGGGCTAATGAGACCAGCCATTAACCAGAAAGACTGGAACTGTTATTTCAGAAATGCCGAGACTTTAACAGGTAATCTAAGAGAAGAAAGTCGACGCATCCGCAGTAATGCTGGGAATGAGCCACCAGCAACACAGGCTAAATGTACATCTCCTCTTTATTCTAAAACCAGAGCCCCTTTATGATCTGTAGGGCTGTGATTCCTCAGGGGACAGGACAGCACAGACACCCCCCGTTCGTACGAACCACTCCCCTCCCCCAGTTTGTAATTCACAATGCTCTTTGTTAATTATTTAAAAGTCCATTGATTTCCACATTGATGAAAAGTCCTAATTGTAAAAATGGCTAAAGAAATTGGCCTTTTGACTTTGCTGACTCTGTCCTGTGGAGAGAGACATCAAGTTTATGTATTAAAGCCCATCTCAATAAATAGTTGATAACACAAAAGCCTGCTTGCGCATTTCAAGAATTGAATGGCATGGCAAGTGCTGCAGGAGGTGTCCTAGGTAACTGTGGCCTCTTTGTTGATGCTAATGGCAGAAGCACATATTACCTGTGCTTATCATCACAAGTCTGGAAAACATCACCAGAACCCATTATTCCCAGGGACATCCATCCCCTGAATGCAGGTCTAAACAGAATGAGAAACTCAGCTTCAGTGGAGATCTCCCTGAGGAGATGGGGATGGAAATCATGTGGGTTTAATGACTTTTATTGCAAATGTTAAAGGTGTTGTGTCTTTGTGTTTAACAGGCTGGTCCTCAGACCCATCTGAATACTTCTGAATCCCAGAATAGAGAGGTGACGAAACAATACCTCCCCCAAAGAACCCAAACAAAGCATGTACTTTGGGGAAAATGAAGCAAGATGGGGCAGCTGAAGGCTGGCATGAATATGTCAGATAGGAAGTTAATTAAAAGCTGAAGAGAATGGAAAGGGCTGCAGTGTCTGCCAGCAGAGGAGGCCGCTGACAGGAAGACAGGAGCACACCAGAACCTGCCTTCAGAAGCCCTCTAACAACCACAGAACTGCTGGGGAGCCACTGCCCCCTCACCAGCTTCCACTCCACAGTGAAAACACACAACTTAAAAGAAATATCTGGTTCACCATGCATTATAAGATCAAAAATGATTGTTCGCTGCAAGTGAAATGAACAGTGTGTCATTCCCATGTCTAACAAAGACAAAAAGAATAAACCAAGGGGGCAAGTCTGCACATGTCACCCACTGTAGTATCTTAGCCTATGGCAGGGAAAGCCAGGGCACCAAACCCAGGAACTGTGTGAGGTGGAGCTGAAGGGCAGCGTTGCATGGCAGTGTTTAGAGTCCACTGCAAGTCACATTACCTAACAAAGCATGTTGCCAAAATGGCAGATCTCCCAGTCTCCAAACACCTCAAAGTGGATGGCCAATTCTTATTTAATTTATATTCACCATAATTACTTTGGAAAGTTTAAGCTCTAGACCAAAAAATAAAAGGAAAATGAACATGCTACCTTGATTCAGAGCATGAGATGCCAGTTAGAAAACTACACGAATACAAAAAATTAAATTATGGCATCAGTAATTTTTCTAAACTGAGAATAAACTATAAATGTCCAAACCTCACAAGTAAAATTATAGTCTGTTATGCAATCCGGTATTGTCACCTATCATTTCCCTTAAGACAACGTTAATGCATTTTCCAATTGAGTTTTCTAACCCATTTTCAAAGTACCTCAATTGTTAAAACACAGTAAAGTGATGGACAGATGCATGCTGCTTTGATTTAGAGAAATAATTCCTAATGCAAATGACAAGAAACTTGAAAACAATCAGGAGGATGACAGTATCCTTGCTTTTCCAGGGGTGTTCCATCTCCCACACTCAGAGCCTCTCAGATTCTCTTCCCATTCGTGCTGAACTATCTAAACCAATGTTCTTCACCATTTTAAAGAAAACAGTCATATTTGGGAGATCAATATGGCTCAAAGGTTTCTACCCAATGCTCCCCAAATCATCTAACACATCCTTCTAAACACTCATGAAAGTCCTTGCCCAGCAACCCAAAGCTGGGATATTTCACCACCCTGTTATGAAAGATTACAAACCCCAGCTCTAGAACAGATACCCCACCCTGGACCCTAACAGAAAGCCTGACTTCACCTTCCCCTCGAAGTAGTTACCAAAGGCCAGGCTGCACCAAGAAAAGGCAACAAAGCCCTAAACAGCTGGAAGTAATCACACAATTGTCAAGCTGTGGACTTGAGGAAAGCAGGCCAAGGCTAGCAAATTCAGAATCAGAAACTACGCTGATGAAAAGGTGAGAAAAGAATCTCAGTCATTTCCGATTTGCTATTATACAATGGCCAATAATAGGGCTGATAGACTTCTGTGCAGTGTGTGTGCTTTCTAACTTTCAAGAGAAGGAAAAAATGTATTTCATGTGCTCCCTGAAATGTGAGCTAGAAGCTATGTAAGTACAACCAAGACCCCAAAAGGGGAGTCTTTTGGAGTTGTTACATCGACAACATGCAGATGGGAAATAGTTCCTTAAAGTTACACAATATGCTCACTCCTTTCAAAGCAAAGACAAAATACACAGGCTATGTCACAGTCCGGAGCTTGTCACATAAAACATCTGACAAGCAGGCAAAAAGCCAGAGTACGGGCGGGCAAAGCTGAACCAAGTTAAAAGAAGACCAGGGGAAAAGGCCATCCTAAACAGGAGGGTCACTGTCTTCTATAAAGGCAGATGAATGCAGCAAGTTTTATCAACTGATTAAAATTCAGCAAACTTCTTCCCAATCTAAAGATGAACAATCTTCCCCACAGTTTCAAGGAACCTAGTGTCTGCATTTTTTTCCAGCTGGTATACCTTGCCATCCATTGTTGGGTGATGCTTTATTACAATATTTGAATTTCATGTGACAAACGCTTTCATCTAATGCCCCGAAATGCTGCTCTCTGCAATGGAATGCCATAAATAAAATATGGACTTGGTTACCAGGCAGCATGCTCAACACATATGGTACATTGGCCCAAAAAACACATTTTAAAATGCTTTAAAAGTTAACTTAACAATGTAAGCTGTTTATACCCATTCTCAGAGAATAGTCCCCTAAAGGCCAATCTTATTTTCTATTGTCAAGAGAATATCTGGATTTATTTGCTTAATTTGCTAACTTGAAATTCTCTTCACCCACTCTGATCTCCACCCCCTACACACCCACCCACCCATTCATTCTTTATCTTAGAGGGGAGAAAAGAGGGCCATATATCTCGCGATGTAATTTTAAGCATCAGGCTGCGTATTTGAATTAAAATTGATGCAGCTTCTGATAAAGCCTAATAATCAATTCTCCATTCTCATTACGCCACAGAATGATATGGACGCAAACCAATGTCTTAAGTTTGTGGACCGCTCTCCTAGCTTATTACCCGGCCGTGCGGCTGAGTGGAAAGATAACCACATTCATTCTCCTTATCTGTAATGATGTAATGCACCCCAGCCCCGGGTCTAGATGATTGGGGAATAATGGGATTGTACAACTGCAGGGATGACAAACAATGCTGCTGGTATCTCTGTGATACACGGAACCCCACGACTCCTGTGCAAAGAGGAGGCTCAGAAAACAGGCACCGATTCTGCCCCTTGGATGAAGTTAGCATCTTTTGGCCAGGGAAGCATCTGCTCTCACACTGAGACAGCAATACCGACAACTGAAAGGAGAGCCATGAAAACCCAGTTTCCCAGCCGCAGCCAGGACAGTGCGAGGGAATATCCTGCTTTTCTTTGTGTTTAGAATCAAGTGTCATCTAAAAATAACCGGTTGGTAGGGAGAAGTCACTGCACAGTACAATGCCAAGACCTGGAGATCAGACACTACTTAATGACTGATGCAGCCCTGGGCTCACGTTTGTTTGGAAAAAACTAAATATGCCTCCATTTTCTGTGCTAGAAAAATCATCGCTGTCTGTCACCACAGAAACCTTACCTTTTGCAGAAGCTGGGAACCGGAGTACTTGGCAGCGATGGATTTTATCTCCCCACCAAAAGCCGAGGCCCACAGCTTCACCCTACAGGGAGAAAGGGCAGGGGAAGAAATGTAATACCGTGTCACCGTCACACACGCACACACCGGACTGTGGCTGAAGGAGCAGGGCGATAGAACATTAAAGAAAAACGGAAATAAAGATAGAAAAAGCACTTTCTTACAAACTACCAGCACCAAACTGCAGAGCGTAGTGCGGGAGGAGGTCGGGGGTCGTTGGAGTTCAGAATGTGTAAAGTCTCCCTGGCTCTCCAAAAAGACCACGGGCTTTCATGGAAACAATTGCCCCGTTGCTCAAACACCTAAAATGAGCATCACCTGGCAAATACTACTCTGAAGAAATCCACCCATCCCCCGCTTCCCGAAAAAGTGGAATGGCAAGGTAACAGAAAGGGGGACCATTAAAAGGCCCGCCCGTTGAAGTTGCAGTGGGTAAACAGGCTCTAAACTTGGCGCCGTCACTTTAGGTGAACCTCTCCAGGTCTTACTCTACAACCCCAGGGAAGGGGCGAGAAGGTCCCACCCCAGTCTCGGGGTTTGGTGCCTATGCTGAGAGGCAGGTGCAAGAGCCGAGGCCCGCACCCGCCGCCGGTCCTACCTAGCGGCACCTGCAGGCACCCAAACTTGGGCGCCCCAGGTCTCTCGGGCGCCGGCAGCCCCTCCTGGGGAGTCCCAGCACCAGGCACTTACACGGAGAGCGGGATCTGCTGCTCCGAGCGCACCACATCCCCCAGCACCGCGTAGAAAAGCGCCGCGGCTAGGAGCGCCGAGGCCCCCCGAGACGCGCAGCGCTGTGAGCCCAGCCGGGCCATCCTGGACTCCTTCCGACACGCCGGCGGCAGCGGCGGCGGCGGCGGCGAGAGCGGCAGCAAGAGCTGCGCCGGGCGGGCGGTGGGCGAGCGCGCTGGGCTGCCTGCCTCGCCGCGCGCCGCCCCGCCTGCTTCTCGCGCGCCGGGCTCACTTGGGGAGCAGGGAAAAAAGGAGCGGGGGGTGAGGGGGAAAGAAGGCGGGGAGGAGGCGGGAGGGAACGCTGGGGAGGAGGCGTGCGCGGGAGGAGGGAGCGAGACGCGCCTCTTGCCGCGGCGGCTGCCCGGCCCCGCCTCGGCAGCCCCGGGGAGTCCGGCGAGCCGCGGCGGGAGGGCGGGAGGCACCTCGCGGGCGGTGACTGGCAAACTCCAGTGTCCTTGGCCGCGGCGGCTCTTGCCTTGCCCGGCCCGGCCCACTGCGGCCACTGAGTTCTTTACAACTCCGCAGTCAGCCGCCACCGGCGCGACTCTGGGGTGGCCCCGGACCGTCCCCAGGCCTCGGCGACTGGAGCGGAATGAGGGTGGGGGCTCGGGAGCGAGCCCGAGGGCCCTGATGCTCCACACTTTGCCAGTGGTTGCTCTGGTCGGGAGTCCCCCGAGAGGGTCGGGGCGGCGGGGTGGAGGACTGCGGAGCCTAGAGGTGGCGCGACCCCCTCCCCACGCCCTTCGCGCTTTCCGGGGAAGGGGCAGAAGTCAGGAAGGGGACCGCAGGCGGCGGCGGCGGACCCGCTAGGACTGCGGTGGAGAGCGGGCTGGGGATGGGACACCGGGGTCGGGGTCTGGGGAGTGCACCGCGGCGTGGCCACCGGTCAGTACTCCGGGGCTGCGGTGACTAGTGGAAAGAGCGGAGGGTGGCGCTGCAGTCTCGGGGCGGGCGCGTGAGTGCTGGGCTTGGGCATCGGGTGGCCGCACAGCCACCTCTGGCGCTCGGGACCACGAGGCAGGCCCGGGGTGCACAGGGACAGGGATGTCGGAGCGGGAGAGGGAGGAAACACAATGCCGAGTCCTTCCTAACTGGCAAACACCCTTCATTCTGGGGGTGGTATGGGTGGGAAAAACTGCTCCGAGCCCGGAGTCTCCCCACACCAGTCCCAGCCAGGGAGGAGGCAGCTGAGCTCAGGCAAAGCGCATTCTGGATGCCCACAGCTGAAGCCCCAGGTCTCCCCTTTCGCTGCGGTCCCCACCCTTGGAAAAGCCTTGTCCCTCATCCTCCTACAAGCTCTAGGGTGTGGCTGGGAACTTTGTGGAGCCCTCGCGCGGGCTGGCGGTAAAGACCAGAGTGAGGCTGAGTCATCCTAGCCTTGGGGAGCGCAACTCGGGTGACCGTGGCCAGCTGTAAACTCCTGACCTCGCCTTATCTCCTAGTGCTCCCGCTGCCTGGGTTCTCCTTATGTGCATGTTTTTCTGCCTCCGGGACTTTATACATTTTTCTCTGTCTTCCCGCACCCCTGGGTAGCAGGGAACTGAGAGAGGTGGACTATGGCTTCCACTGGGTAGTATCGGGCAAGGATTTGCACAGCAGTCTCCGGAAAAGTTATCTTGGCAGCGGATGTTTGGATTACTGAGTTGGTTGTGAGGGGCTTTTACCGGGCCTTTTTCCGGGTACCGGCAGACCCCAGCTCCGGTGGGCATAAGGCCAGTCATACACCTACCCAGGGAAACAGCATAGAGAACAGGCCCACCAGGAGAGCGCCAAGTGCACCCGCCCACGGGCAGTGTCTCTATGGATGACTAACTGGTTATAATGAGTTCTCCGCTTCTGTGCACACCTCCCGCCTATGAAAACGTGTCAGCCTTTCCCAAACAGAACCAAGCGCAGCCTGACCCCGGGGCAAGTGGTCTGTTTGGGCTTTGACACTCCGATTGGGGGCTGAGATAGAATTAATTTTCTTGCCAGAATGCGTTAGTTTTCTAAATGGATGCTTGAATGAACGAATGCGTGGGCACATATTAGCCCTGACTCATGAGGTGTCATTGCCACCTCTGTAGTGGCTGTATGCTAAAAGCCTTTCCTACTCTCATTTATCCAGTCAGCAGTGGTCAAACATCTTGGATAAAATGGGCACAGTAGGACATGCTGGGGTTGGGGACGGTGAGTCATTCAGGCAACCTGCCCTCCTGGGATGTATACACCCAGAAGGACCAGACCTCTCTCCAAAAGCAATACTAAGAAATATGTAATTAGACACTTTGGCAGAAGATCCACAATAGTATATATGACAGAAATGTACACGTTATGCCCTGATTATCTTGTGCCATTAACTGTAGTTACCTGAGGGCACCAAAGTTGTGACCATGTTTGGTGATTAAGTCTAGGTGCACTTCCACCTGGAACTGATAGACTCCATAGTTATTTTACAGCAATGAGAGTGTCTTAACCCAGGGAAAGAATATTGAGAATTAGTAACTATTAAACAAAAACAATCTTAAGCAGAATAGGTTCACTTACCTTGAAGATGGATATACTATTTCCTACTAGCTCAAAAAACAATTTAAAGTAGCTGACATTACTATGCCCAGAGCTCAAAATGTAAGAATTTGTGAACCTGCCACTCGAGTATTTGTTCCTTTTCATCACAGCATTCGGTGAAGAAAGACCTAGGTGTGTGCTCTTATTTAACAGAGTGGCATGATGAGGCCAAGAAGGGCTTAGTGACTGGCCCAAAGACCACAGCCAATTAAAGGAGAGTCACCTGGTTACAGACCAGGGTGCTCTGAACAGTCACAGCACCTTCTGCTGTGTCAAATGCCAGACTGAGGGTTTGGATCCTGCTATTAACACTCAGAAGCAGACTCTTCAACACTCAGCCCTCAGCTGTAGCGGAGTCCAGCCAAATGAGACTGTCACTTGCTGACCAGACAGCAGACCTGCTGGTGACAGAGCATGGACTTTGTCCTGAAACAATGAGCTACTGGTTAGATGGCCATGGCAGTAAACCCTGAGCCAGAAGTGGACGCTTTAAAATGCTCACGTGTTGCTAGTGTAAGGCAGGACCCAGGAAGATCCCGCAGAAGCTCTTGTTTTAAGAGGAACCCTTGCACCCCCACCCCACCCCAGAGCTTTGAGCAAATAAAGCTCCTTTGCTTGTCCTATGAGGTTGTGGGGCATTTCGTAAGTAGAACAGAACAGTCACACGAAAGTTTTCTTGTCCCATAAGGATTTTCAGATGTCCCACTGGGCACTCGAGGAGGAAAGAATTATACTTAGAACTACCAGAATGCAGAACTTAAACCTATTTTGTGTAGAGGGGCTGCACATGGGTTTTAAGACCTAAATGCCACAGCTGTGTAAATGAAAGAAGGCGCTTCCAATCCATACCAAGAGATTTCTGTTTGTTTTCATAAAAACCACCAACAACAAAAGAACCCCACTTCCTCAACAGGAACCAAGTTTCCTCATTCTGAAGCACTATTACAGCCCACCGGCACAGGTTTGCATTTGCCATTTCTGGTTAGTGCACACAGACACAAACGTGGAATGGCCATTATATCTTGCATCTAATCTTGCCCAAGCTTTCTACACTAAAATGACTCTTATTTCTACGATAATAACATTGTTTTAATTAACTTTTTCAATATTATAAGATCAAGCACCATTGATCTTTAAACTCCTGCAACCAATTCTTAATCTCTTATCCTTTTGCACCTACAAACACTTCCTCTTTGGAAAAGAAAAATCAGATCACAAGTTCAAATTCCTGATATGACTTCCGCATGAAATCAAAATGTACCCATGGTCCTTGGCTCCTCACCCTACTTCTTCTTCAGCCATTTGTCCCTCGCTCGATGTGATCCAACCAGTCCATCTGGAGTTCCAATGAAAAGCCAAGTTTATTTTCTTCTGAGGCCTTTGCATATATGATGTCCTCTGCCAGATTCCTCTTCCTCCAGATTGGCCCGAGGTTGCTTCTCACTAACCTGAGTCTCTGTAAAAGAGCCATTGTGAAGAGCAGCTTCAAAAGTCTCCGGTAAAACAGAAGTATGCGCATCTTGGAGACTTTAGCTTCCTTCATTTCTCTTCCTAACAGTTATCACTACTCAGTGATTGGCTGATTGATTGACACCCCCTGTGTGTTATCTTCTCCCATTTATGACTGCAAGTGGCTATGTAGGATGTTCAGTGTTATGAGATACAACACACATTTGCTATGTGGCTGGAATCCCTTTCTCCTAAAGGCTTGCCTATGCTCCCTAGACTACAGCATCTTCATCACCAAGACCCGGTGCCTGGCAAACAGCACTAGACTTGCCCAGATGGAGAGGACCAGGGAAATCATTTTCCTGAACTGGTCCTCAGTTCCAATTCTGGAGGGAGATGTATAAGAAGGAGACAAGGATTTCTCAAAAGTCAAAAAACAAAACAAAACAAAAAAACACGCATCAAACACTGACTTTTAAGCTATGGGGAGAAAGCTGTTGGCCACCTTTGGAGCCTGCCCTCCTCCATGTGCTGTTTCTAGCCCCATGTGCAGACATGCTGAGGAGACCTCAATGATGCCAGAAGGTACTCTACTTTCGGGGAGCAGCCTGCCTGTGTCTGAAATACAGCCCCAGGAAAGCACAGACCCAGAAACAGCCTCAGTCCACCGTGTCGAAGCTCCTGCATGAAACATATTTAGGCAACCGTGAGCTGAATTCAACTGGATGAAATGATCCTTTATAATGTTAAGCCTTCCACTGACCTGGAAGAAGCAGACCCTTGAGCCCCCAGCACAGGAAATGGCAGTGAGGGGCCAGGGAGCTTGCTCTATGCTAGATGTGGCCCTTCTATTTAGCAGCTGTCCCAACTCTGAGAAGATTATCATGGGAAAGGGCAAAGGGCCACCCCTGATGGAGGAGGCTGGAGGAATCATCTGGCATGGAGCAGCTCTCCCAAGCCAGTGGATGCCAGCCACTGAGACTGGAGCCATCTGGCTAGGGACTGGGCTTAAGGGCTATGTGGTCCTCTGGTCCTTTCCCTACCCACCCTAGCCCCTCTCCCAGCATGAGAACAAGCACCTAGTGAGCCTTTAATCTTTTATTAACAAAATGATTCTGTGTAGGAGTCTGTGCCTGTGTGTGTACACGATTGTGTGTAATAGCATCTAATATGATGTTGCATGCATGTGTGCGGCTTTGTATGTGTGTGTGTGGTAACCATGGCATTGTATTTTTTTTCTAGTCTGTAAAAGGCAATGTGTCCTAGAGTAGGGCAGGACTAGCGCTAAGTTGAGGGACTCCCAGCAAACTGATTTCAACTGCCCCTTTGTCTCTGGGCACCTTCATCCAGACACACTGCCTCACCTTCATCCAGACACATTGGCTTGCACAGTGAGGCCAGTCAGGAGATGCTCCTGTGAAACAGGAAGCCCGACGTGAACAGTTGGAACATGTGCTGATTCTGCTGTTCTGGTTCTCATCAGGCTGAGCAGAGAAGAGGAGGGAGTTTTCGCACATCACACATCTTCCAATTGTGTGACTAGAAAGTCACTTATTTCCATAGAGGACAAGCTGCCTTTTGGGAGCAGGAGTATCTTTCTAGGGTAAGACCTGTTTCCTTTAAAATATTTTTGAGAAGCTGCAAGGTTTCCAAATGTCTATCAATCAAATAGGAATTGGTAAAAAAAAAATCACAGTTTATCATGTAATGGAATTTCATATAGTCACTTAGAAAAGGGAAGCTCAGTCAGGTATAGGGCACACACATGGATCTGTTTCCCCAGAGATGGAGGCAGGAAGGGCAAGACCAGACTGGAGCAATTTAATGTGACTCTGCCTCAAAATAAAATAAAGCAGTACACTTTATTGATAAAGCACTTGCTAGAATACACGAGGTTCTGGATTCAGTCTCCACACCTCACTGATATGAACAACTACCTCATACTTTTTTTAAAAAAAAGAAAAGCAATTCCTATTTCCTGATACACCTGTGTGGCAAGCTGTCAATAATGAACATGCCAGGAGAAAAGCAGGTCACAACACAGTGCATGCACCATATACCTGTCTGTGTTGTATTAAAGCCATGGAGACAAGTGTAGACATTTTTCTTCATATCTTCTGAATTTGCTGTAGTTTGTACGTCATGAGTTTGCATGCTTGGTCCTCAGCTGGTGGTGCTGTCTTGGAATGTTGTGGAGCCCTGAGAGGGTAGGAAGGGGGGACATCTTTAGAGGACTATGTCTCCTCTTGGCTTACAGCTCAGCTGCCTGCTTCCTTGCCACATAACAAGCACTGGTCACATGTTCCTGCCACCAGAGACTGAGCCAGTCACTGTGGCTCCTCTGCCAAGACAGACTGTGTCCCCTGAATAAACCTTCCATCCCCTCTGTCACTACTTTGTCACAGCCACTAGGAAAGGAACTGGGGACACTGGGCAGGCCTGGAACTAACTGGGAAGTCACATACATCGGTAAGAGAGATTTCTCCTGACAGAAACAGTTGACGAAACAAAGGAAATTTTTTAACTTTTTGCTTCTACTCCATAGGAATTGTTTGAATCATAACAAGGAGCACGTAAGGTGGGTGCCATGTCTAGGGTTAGACACCTGTGAAACAGCAAAATGACACAGGTGTTTCCAAAGGATGGTTTGTGTCTGACGATCTGCTTCTAAAATCGTCCTTGGTAAAAGGGGCTCCTGACCAAGCAGGGGAAAGGAGCTCACTCCCCTAGGCTGGAACAGGACCCAGGACAGGGGAAATGCCCTGGGGGGAGGGTCAGCTGCTGAGCACCCACAGGTCGGGCAGTGCTGCCAGGGAGCCCCTCTGGAGCCCCTAGAATGCATGCATTGGTGGTGTTTTCACTGATAACAACCATTTTTAACACTGAATTTCATGGCAATGCTGCTTTTTAATTGGTGACTCATGAAAACATTTTGCGAAGATAGTTTTTGAAAGGAAAGATTAAGTACTTAAAATCCAAGAATATCAATAATTTAAAAAGTAAATGTCTCTGCTATATTACTTATACAATAAAGATAAGAAAAGTATTTAAAATTGTGAATGAAATAACTGAATCTATAAGAAAATCAATAAGTTCAAACACCATACACACACACACACATATTTACGTCTGTTTGAAATCCATTTTGAGATTATCTACCTTCAGCTTCCTATGTTGGGTCAGATTCTCCAATACCTTCAGAAGCCTTCACACATTCAATGGGGGACCATTTGGAAGATACTCTGACATTAATAAATGATCTATTAAAACATACAAAGGTTCCAGAATAGACAAAGCCCCTTTTCATGACATTTACTTATTTCATGATTTATTGATTTGTTCAGAGGAAGGGAGTGATGAGGAGCCATGCGTGTGCCACAGCCTAAATATGAAGGTCAGAGGACAACTGGCAGGTGCTTGTGCCATGTGGACCCCAGGAATCAAACTCAGGGGGCCATGCTTGACAGTAAGCACCTTAACCGGCTGAGCCATCTCATTGGCCCAAGCCAGCTATTGTCTAAGTTTTTGCTATCAATAGTCTGGCATAGAGTAGAACTGGCAAAGAAAACTGAACAGAACCTCTTTGGTGCAGAGAGGAGGTCATCGAGAAGCATAGGGCCCTCATTGTGTGGCCACTAAATTCTGACGATTGGGTATCTGTGCACTTCCTGTTCTATGAGCTAGTTTGGAGTGGACCCCTGTCATAGCCTAATTATTCAAATCTTCTTAGCGAGCAAATAAGCATAGCCATTTTGTCTACAGAGGTCTTGAGTAGTTATGTAGTTGATGGGTATGACTTGGAGTTAAAGAGTAAGGCTTCTTATCCAGACTCACCTGAACTAATGAGGAAACGTTGGACAGATGTGTGCTTTATTGCATGAATTAAAGTAGCAATCTCATTTAATAGAAATCTTGTAAATCCTTTTAAGAACTTAGTGAAGTAATTGTGAAGACAACAGCATTCTGCTGTAAGAACATTCATCACAATATTGTCTGTGCTAGAATAAGAAACCATGGAACTGTCTGAAAATGGGTTGTTGGTTAGACTAATTATGGTTGACTCGTGTAGAATTATGCTGCCATTAAACTTGATATTAAAGCTAGGGATATGACTCAGTGATGGAGCACTTGCCTGCCATGCACAAGGATCTGGGTTCCCTCCCCGGCACCAGAAAGTAAAAGAACATCTTAGCTTACGCTAAAGCTACATGTCCAGGTTAGTGTTTGTCAACTTGGTACAATCTAGAGTCACCTGGAAAGAGGGAACCTGAACTGAGGACATTTTCTCCATGGTACTGGCCTGTGGATAAGTCTGTGAGGGCATTTTCTTGCTTAATGATTGATGTAGGAGGGTTCATTCCACTGTCAACAGTCCCACCCCTGGGCCGGTGGTCCTGGGCTGTATAAGACAGCCATGGACAGCAAGTCAATAAGCAGTGCTGAGCCCTCCATGGCCTCTCCTTCAGCTTCTGCTTCAGACTCTTGCCCCAAGTTCCTGTCTTGGCTTCCCTCAACGATGGACTATGAGCTGTAAGATGAAATAAACTGTTTCCTTCGTCAGCTGCTTCTGACCAGGGTTTTATCACAGTAACAGAGCCAACTAGGATACTACCTCAACTACCAAAGCTCACATTGACAAAGAACTTAAATATATCATATATTTATACACTAGCAAGACAATGCTTCAAAATTACATTCCCCAGTGTAGGCATATAAACAAGAAAATTCCTCAAACATCTTTATTGTTAAAGGAGTTACTACAGTTCCTCTCGGTTTAATGCAACCATTTCGTTTATATTGTAGAAGCAGCATGTGCACGTAACTTTTAAGGGATCAACCACTACGGAGAAGTAAAAGAGGATATGAAATTTCCCTAACATTCAAACAGAAAGACTACTAACAGTTTTTGCTTTCAGGTGTTTTTTTGTTGGATTTTTTGGTGTGTGTGTGTGTGTGTGTGTGTGTGTGTGTGTGTGACTACATTATGACTTTTATACTTCAACATTTTATTATTTAATCACCAACTTGGGCATTTTGCTTCGGTTTGCTGCATTTGTATTGCAGTGGTAGGGATTGAACTCAGAGCTTCAGGTATGATGGGCAAGCCTCCTTCCATGGAGCTACAGGCCAGAGAACCTAGATCATTGTATAATGCCCTCTGCGTGGCATATGTAGGGTGCCCAGAGAGCTATCCTGGATGCAGTGGGCTCAGTAGCTTCATTCTCTCATGCTCTGGCAGCTGGTCTCTTTGGACTTGTCACCATGAAGGAGAACTTTCAGATTTGCTTCTTACCTCCCGCTACATTCTATTTCAAGTATGAATACTTGGCAAATCTATAACATTCATTTTCATTTTCTTAAATTACCAAGGTTTATTGTATGTGTGTTTATAACTTAATTTCCCAAGCTTTATATACACATTTATGATGAAACCTGAGAGCCCAAAGCTGTACTCATGAAAACAAACTGTTCTAAGGAGGCTGAGTGTCCACAGAGAACACAGACTTCTAATAGGAACAAAGCTCTTTCAAGTCAGCCTTCCCCCTTTCTTCAAAATGCCACAACGAGTTTAAAGATGCAAGAAGTCTATTTTTGTTGAAAGTGGCCATAATCTCCAGACTACAAATCCAGGTAAAGGCTGTCCGGAAGGGTACATGATGCAAAAACTGCAGGATGACAAGAAGATGGAGGGTGGGGGTGTGCTCTGCTGCCCTGAATGCAAGGCCTCTCCCCACGGCTGATGCCCCCCCACCTGCTGTGGTCACTGTGTATCCAGGGCAAAGTCCAATAAGGTTGCAGCCAGGAGCCCTGCAGCACAAAGTGAGCCCCTAGAGAAAGAAAATGCTACTGTGTAAGGGGCCATATGGACAAAACTTAGTGATCTGATGTCCTGACAACAGAAAAGGAGAAAATGTAAGGCTTGGGAAGTGGCCTAGAAAGGAATCCACCTTACTTTATACCCAGACTTCCTTCAAATGGTGATTTAGGAATCCAGCAATAAGAAGCGAGGAGAGGGAAAGGGAGGAAGAAAAGGAAGGAGAATAAGGAGTTAGAGGATGACTAAGAAGAGTTTATTTTAAAAAAATGTACAAAGAAAAGTAAAATTTACCCAAGTGTACAGAACACTCCTAAAGAAAGAACAACAGAGACAGACAGAAACACAGATAAATTTTCTCTCAAGGAGATAAAAACTGTGTCTTAACATTGTTATTGCTGTAATGAAACACCATGACCAGAAGAAAATTGAGGAGAAAAAGTTTATTCAGCTTGCATTTCCACATCACTGTTCATCATCAAAGGGAGCCAGGACAGGAACTCAAACAGGACAGGAGCCCAGAGGCAGAAACTGATACAGAGGCCATGGAGTAGTGCTGCTTACTGGCTTGCTCCTCATGGCCTGCTCAGCCTGCTTCCTTATAAAACACAGAACCACCACCAGCCCAGGGCCACAATGGGCTGGGCCCTCCCCCATCCATCACTAATTAAGAAAATGCCCTACAGGCTTGCCTACAACCAGATCTTACAGAGGCATTTTCTCAATTGAGGCTCCCTCTGTTTAGCTAACTCTAGTTTCTGTGTCAGGCTGACAGAAGACTACCAGCACAATCCATGATGATCTACAACACCAATGCTCACATAAAAAGCAGGTCCCTCAGCAATGGAAGATCACAATGTAAAAATTCAAGAAACTCAAGTTAAGCATAATTAAATGATGGGGGGGTTGAAACATAGCTTTCAGATTTTAAGAAAGAATTAGGAGAAAATGTTTTAGTTTTTATAAAATCAAACTTCTAAAGAAATAAAGTTAAAAGAGACAGGAGAGGAAAGGATCTGGAGAAAGTAAAGAGGCAAAGAATAGAAATTATGAAATGGAAATAAAGAAAGGATTAAAGTACTAGCTAGATACTGATGACAGGCCAAGGTGACCCAAATATCCACAGCTATACTCTTCAAAGAAGAAAACCAAGGAAATGAGCAGAGAAAATATTTAAGATATAATTGAAGAAAAGTTCATGGGAACATGAAGCTCAGACGGACATATAGAAATGATACCTTATACCTTAGGAAAGGGCTGTCCCAAATGGTTGGTTAGCTCTGAGACATATCCTGGAACAAATTAAGCAAAAATGTGAGGTTGCTTATCAAATGGGGCAGATCAGGATGGCATCAAGTGTCTTGAAGGCCAAATTATAATGCAGTTCCCATGGGATCCTTAAGGGGCAATGTGTGGACAACTATTTCAGATCCAACAAAGCTTTCTGGTGTGAAAGTCTCAGAGAACAGTCTTCTACGTGAGATCTTGAGTGAAGCTATCAATGCATAGATTTCAGCTGAGACCTGGAGAAACCGTGGTAAAATAACAGGAGGTAAATGCTGAATATATATAACTGTGCAATGAAGTCTACACAATGGATGATGGAAATACAGCAGAATGTCAATATTGTTTTTCCTGACAGTTTAGAAGGAAGGCATCCAGAGTATGAAAAGGCCAAGAGAAAAGAGTGTAGAAGCAAGGGGTTGACTTTCACCTGTAAAACAGGAATCCAAAATACAACACTTTGAGGTAATCAGTCTCGGCCAGGTGAGGGAGAGCCCACCTGTAATCCTAACATGGGCGCCTGAGACAGAAAGAATAAGGGTCTGAGACCAGCCTGAGGTAGCAAGTTCAAGGCTTGCCAGCAAGAGTGAACTTGTTTCAAAAAAAAAAAAAAGTTTGGAAGTTTATAAATCATACATCTATAGCCATATTTAACAGTATCACTAATGGTTAAGAAATAAGATAACATTATTACTCCAAGTTAAGTAAGAGATGAAAAACAAAAGAGAAAAAAAAGCAGGAAAAATTGATCTTTTTTATCAAATATGATTATGTAGATATACTCAGGGAAATAAAGGCTTAAGTAGTTAACAGAAAAATATCTAAATATTAAAATGTGCATAGGGGGTTAGAGATGTGGCACGTTAGAGCACTTGTTTCTGTTGCAGAGGACCCAGGTTCTATGCCCACATCTACACAGAACCTCACATTTCCAGGGGGTCTGATGCCCTCTTCTGACCTCTGTGGGCACCAAGCACCCATGTGGTGTACATACATACATTCAGGCAAAACATTTATATATACAAAATAAATAAATCTAAAAAACTGGAGTGCAAAGAGGACACAAATATTTATATTTAATATATACCACATGGGCTTAGTGTTTAAAAATATCAAAAGACAAAACAAAATTTAAGTTTGCTGAGTTTCAAGAATTTCAATTTAAATATCAAAAAGTAAGCCTAATTTACTTTCTATTGCAGTGGCGTACTTTAAACAAAACCATTCAGTTTTTTTTTTCTTTTTGGTAAAGAAGAGGTTTCCAAGTAAATGGAAACAGGAACAAAGAAAAGTAATTTTTTAAAACTTATAATACAGTTTTAACCAAAACGTATTTTTAAAGCAATAAAAAGTACTGAAAAACTAAAATGGAGCCAGGAGGTTATGGCACATGCCTTTAATCCCATCACTCAGGAAGTGGATGCAGGTGGATCTCTGTGAGTTCGAGACCAGCCTGTTCTACAGAGTGAGTTACACAGAGAAACCCTGTCTCAAAAAACCAAAAAAAAAAAAATAAAAATTAAAATTAAATGGATCAGTTACAATAAGAATGTAACTATATTTATAAAATACTAAAACTTAATAGAGATAAACAGAAACTAGGAGAAACAGACATATACTGTTATACTGACAGACTGGTTCACCAGAAATGAAAGAACAAACAAGTTCCAGATAATGAAATTAATAGACAGAGATGATTAATATACTTTTAGCATTCTATTTCCCAAATCCAGGACATATCTCCATTTCTTATGTTTGTATGGATTAACAAAAGAATAAATAGTAGAACCATAGAAATGAGTCAGCACTTACTACTAGCTTGATGACCTGAGATCCATCCATGGGATCTATACTGAGGAAGGAGAGAACTGACCCCTCAAGTTGTCCTCTGATCTACACACACACAGACACATACATGCACATACACATGCATACACACACTCATGCATACATGCACACACACATGCATGTGCATACACAATGAAGGAACAAACAAACAAATATTCCCTGATCATAAAAAAAAATAAGAAATGTAAGATGTTCTTCTCTCTAAAAATGTAAGACTCTTGACTAACTCTTTGGTAAAAGAAGAAACCCATAGCATAAACACTGAGAGAAACAATTTATAAATGGAACCTCCTGGAACTGAGAAGCTTCTGTAAGGCAAAGGACATGATCAACAAGACAACATGGCAGTCTTTGGAAAGGGGAAAGATCTTCACCAACACCACATCTGACAGAGGACTGATCTCCAAAATGTACAAAGAACTCAAGAAACTGATAATCAAAAGATCACATAATCCAATAAAAAAAATGGAGTACAGACCTAAACAGAGAACTCTCAACAGAAGAATCTAAAATGGCCAAAAGACACTTAAGGAAATGCTCAACATCTTTAGCCATCAGAAAAATGCAAATCAAGACAACTCTGAGATTCCATCTTACACCTCTAAGAACGGCCAAGATCAAAAACACTGATGACAACTTATGCTGGAGAGGTTGTGGGGTAAAAGGAACACTCCTGCATTGCTAGTGGGAGTGCAAGTTGGTACAGCCCTTTGGATATCAGCGTAGCAATTTCTCAGAAAATTAGGAAACAACCTTCCTCAAGACCCAGCAATACCACTTTGGGGTATATATCCAAAGGATGCTCAATTGTGCCACAAGGACATGTGCTCAACTATGTTCATAGCAGCACTGTTTGACATAGCCAGAACCCAGAAACAACCTAATGCCCCTGACTGAAGAATGGATAAGGAAAATGTACATTTATACAATGGAGTACTACACAGCAGAAAAAAGTAATGACAGCTTGAAATTTGCAGGCAAATGGATGAATCTAGGTAACATAATATTGAGTGAAGTAACCCAGACCCAGAAAGACAATTATCATATGTACTCACTTTTAAACATAAAGGACACAAAACCAACCTACAAATCACAATTACAGAGTACCTAGACAACAATGAGGACCCTAAGAGAGACATACATAAATCTAATATACATGGGAAGTAGAAAAAGACAAGATCTCCTGAGTAAATTGGGAGCATGGAGACCATGGGAGAGGGCTAAAGGGGAGGAGAGATGCAAGGAGGGGAACAGAGAAAAATGTATATCTCAATAAAATAAAAAAACCTCTGAGATAACATCTTACACAGTTCAGAATAGCCAAAATCAAAAATACTGATGACAGCTTATGCTGGCGAGGATGTGGAGTAAGGGGAAAACTCCTCCATTGCTGGTAGGAGCGCAAACTTGTACAGCCACTTTGGAAATCAGTATGGCAATTTCTTAGAAAATTAGAAATCAATCTACCTCAAGACCCAACAATACCACTCTTAGGCATATTCCCAAAAGATGCTCAATCATTCCACAAGGACTTTTGTTCAACTATGTTCACAGCAGCATTGTTTGTCATAGCCAGAACCTGGAAACAACCTAGATGCCTCTCAACTGAAGAATGGATAAGAAAAATGTGGTACATTTACACAATGAAGTTTTACTCAGCAGTAAAAAATTAATGGCATCTTGAAATTTGCAGGCAGATAGATGAAACTAGAAAAAACCATACTGAGTGAGGTAACTCAGACTCAGAAAGACAAATATCATAAGTACTCACAAGTGGCTTTTAGACATAAATCAAAGAATAACCAGTCTACAGTCCACAACCCCAGAGAACATACACAACAAAGAAGACCCTAAGAGAGAAGTACATGGATCTGTCTAGAAAGGAGGAAAAGACAAGATCTCCTGAGTAAATTGGGAGCATGGGTCAGCAAGGGGAGAGTGGAAGGGGAGAAGGGAGTAAGGAAGGGGAATGGGGAAAATGTATAGCTCAATTAAAAACAATAAATAAATTTTAAAAAGAAGAAGAAACCCAAGCATAAATTATAGGTTTGGGGGAAATTAAAGTATTTTGAAGCTAGACTAGAAGTCTGGAGTGCAGCTAAGGCTAAGGAGGTAAAGAGGGAAATTATGACCTTAAATGTTCAGAATCAGTAAAAATGGCTGAATCTCAGTCAGTGAACAGACATATGGCTCCAAATTAGAAAAAGAGCAGCTTGAATAGCTGCAAAGGTCATTAATTAAAAGAAAGGCTGGGCTGAGATGGCAGGAGTGGGATAGGCAGGGAGTGACACTTTTCCAAAGGACCCAAGTTTGGTTCCCAGCACCCACATCTGACAGATCACACCCTGCTATAACTTTAGCTCCAGGGAATCTGGCTCCCTCTGCTGGTCTCTATGGGCACCAACGCACACTAATAATAAATTAAATTATACATATATATGTGTATATATATGACTGAAAATACCCCCGAAACAAAAGAAAGAAGATTAAATGCCTTGGATGTGTATGCACGAGTATGTGCTCTTGTATTTAAGTATACACATGTATGTTTGATGGTGTGTGTGTGTGTTTGTGTGTGTGTTGATGTACAAAAGAGTTCCACAATAGCCTGGAATGGAGTATAACCAAGTTTTATTTATCTGTGGATAAACTCACAGAAAGATCTGCAGTCCTCTGTGTACAGTGGGAACTGGAAATGAATCCAGCAGCCAAGAGGCCATAACATACTTTTCATCTGTATTTATAGTACATGAGACCATGCCCAAAGTGGGCTGCTATCTTAAAGGCTATTAGCTGAAGGAGTTTCCACAGCATGTGCCTGTAAGTTAGAGGACAACCTTGCCTGTCAAATCTCTCCTTTCACCTTGTTTGAGACAAAGAGTTCCTGTTGTTATTACTGCATGCACCAGGATAGTCTGCAAGCTTCTCCACTCTCTGCCACCCATCTCAACATAGAATGGACGGGGTTTTAGATACATGCTAGGACACCCAGCTTTCATGGATTCGATCCTTACAATTTCACAGTAAGGACATTATCCTCTGGGCCCACATCCTAACTCTATATATTTTTGTTTATAAAGAACTAGGAAAGGAAGACTCCCTAGCACAAAAAAGTAATAAATGTTGGAGAGGATAGACTTGCTAATTACCCTAATTTAATCATTACATATGGTATGCATGAGTTGAATCATATCACACTGTACTCCACACATATTGATAAGTACAATTTTAAATAAATCGTTTTGAGTGGAAAATCTAAAAGTTGGAATGGGAAAGATCTGTCTCACTGCCACTTGAAAATTACACTTCACAGAGAAGCTTAAATTATACAGAGTGTGGCTAACAAAGAGTGACGGGTCTAGTGACAGTAGCCCTCCACCTGTGTTCGTTCATAGAAAGCTATACATGACTGACATCACCTCACACGCAAAACAAGTGGAATTGCCTCTAAAACACTGACAGAGGAGCAGGCAGGGAAGAAACCTGCATCATAGATGGGGACAAAGGAAAAGTAACAGACCATCTGGTGACTCCATGAGTACTACTCCTAGATCTAGAGTGAGGTCAATGGAGGGATGAGGGAAATGAGATAAAATCTATGGCGCTTACAGCATTTTTGACAGTGAAGAGAAAATGACTTTTCATGCTAGTAAAGTCAACCACCAAAATTAAATGAACAAACTCCCTGAGAATTAGTCTCATAAAGCTGACACAAGAAGAAAGAGAAAACATATAATCCCTATATCGATATAATAAATTGAATTTTTAATAAAAATAAGAAGCTAGCTTTACATATTTATATAGTTGTAGGTAGACTTTTTCATCTAGATGGCTGATCAGTTCTGTTCCACAAGCTTCTCCCTAAATCACCACAAAGAGAATTAATATTGATTATAAATGCTTAGCCAGTAGCTTAGGCTTATTTTTAGTTAGCTCTTATAACTTAATTATATTTAGTTAGCTCTTGTAACTTAATTACTATTTCTATTAATCTATGTGCTGCCCTGTTGCTTGTTTACCTCATATATATTCTTTCCATCCTGCTCACTCTGCATCTCATGGTGTCTCCTCTGACTCCACCTTTCTCCCCAGAATTCTCTCTGCCCCCAAATCCTGCCTAACCATCAGTCAATAAGCATTTTATTAACAATGAGAATAACCCATCTTCACAGTGCACAGAAGGATTATTCCACAGCACGTAGTTACATAGTTTTACATGACATTTTTTCAAAGGC
The DNA here is from genome assembly GCA_004026605.1 of Ondatra zibethicus. NCBI lineage: Eukaryota > Metazoa > Chordata > Mammalia > Rodentia > Cricetidae > Ondatra > Ondatra zibethicus. The sequence continues at coordinate 71,817 of PVIU01002501.1, read as the reverse complement.
AAGGAAAAAATAATTCCAAATACACTTTGAGAAAAGAGAGGAGAGAATTACTAACTCATTTGATAGAACTATTACAAGAAGGGAAACTACACATCTCTTGTGAACCTGAATTCAAAAATTCCTAACAAAATGCCAGAAAGTCGAATCATCCATTTGTGCAAATGGAAATTACAATGAGAAAGAGTGATTTTATCTTTTGAAAATAATAAGAACACAATTTTTATCATTTTAAAAAAGAAGACAAAATTTTTAAATATAATTTATCACATTGCCGAGGAGAAAGAAAAGAAGAAAAGTATGATCCTTTTAACACCTGCAAAATAAAATTGACAAATTTTAACACAAATTCAATAGTTTTGAAAAATAATTTAAAAACTAATAATAGAAGGAAACCTCTTCAGTGCGGTGGAGATCACCTACCCCAACCCTTGCAGGGATCAGTGTAGTAAAGATAAAATAGCCAACATTTTCCCTGTTGCTGGGAATAACATGGAGGCTGATTCCTACCACTTCAATTTAAAACTATACTAGTGATCATTCAACGTGGTTAGACTTGGAAGGAAGAAGCACAGTGTTCATTATTTGTAAATGACATGGTTGTGTTCACAGAGAAGCCTATAGAATATACAAAACTGTATATGTGCATTGCTTTGTAGATAATGTACATATAAACATATGGGGAGAAAGAGAGGGTGAGGGCACCACTTGGTGTGTGCCTAACATTCCAGCACTCAGAAGTTCAAGGGCAGCATGGACTATATACCCAGACCCACAAACGTTCCTTCTCTCTAGTAGAGAACCATCCAAGCGTCCATTAGCAAGCCTTTGAATAAACAAATGGTGTTGTAGTTGTATAACGAAACCTAACTCCCGACTAAAGAGTTAAACAGCATGAAAGTACCAAGGTAGAGCAGAAAATCCCCAGATATGCCAAGTTCAAAAACTAGTCTGTGGCCACAGGCAATGCCATCCCAGTCAGGGATGGTGGGTGGCTGACTGTAACAAGGACACTGTCTGGGCTCATAGAAGCACTTTCGAGATTGTTTTAGGTGATGTTTAAACACATGGTCAAACCTCAGAAAAGAACATAACCATTTAAGCATTATATTATTTGCAAATGGTGCCTTATTATGTTGGGTTTAATGGTGACCTGCCACAAATTAAGATCACCTGAGTAGGGAGCTTTTTTAGAATTGTCATGATGACCTTAACTGCTATGGGATAACTGCATCTGCCAGCAAATCTAGACAAAAAGGGCATGGCAGATGCTTGGGGAGAATTTTCTTGTACACTGTAAAGAGTTGTCACTCATATTGGTTTAATAAAATGTGGATTGGCCAGTATCCAGGCAGGAAGTACAGGTGGAGCAACCAGATTAGGAGAATTCTGGGAAGAAGAAAGGCAGAGATGCAGTCCACAGCCAGACACAGAGGAAGCAAGATGAGAATGCCTCACTGAGAAAAGATACCAAGCCACATGGCTAAACATAGGTAAGAATTATGGGCTAATTTAAGTTGTAAGAGCTAGTTAATAATAAGCCTGAGCTAACAGATCAAACCGTTTCTTAATTAATATAAGCCTCTGTGTGTTTCTTTGGGACTGAATGTCTGTGGGACTGGGCAGGACAGAAACCTCTGTCTACAGGCCCAAGGACGAAGGTTTGCCTTTTGCCCTCCTGGTCCTCCTTCTTGACTTTGAACTCATTTTCCACGTTGCTCTAGCTTCTCTGCCATCAGAACCTGTGTTTCTAGGCCTCCATCTTAAACTGAGGACCAGGTACTCCACAAAAACATTGCAGGTTTTGGACACCAGATTGGGACTGCAGAGGCAACAAGCCTTGTGGACTGATTCTCAGCCTCTCAGATGTGAATCAGCTATGGCTACTATTTAATGTAAGCTGAATTTTAAAGAAACCTCTTACACACGTACACACACACACACACACACACACACACACACACACACACACACACGTGCACTACATGCAAGCACCACATACACACAGATCCCAGTGGTTCTGTTCTTCTAGAGAACCCTAACTAATACATGCCTCAATTTCCAAACATTTAGAACTTTTTGATTTCTTTCTACAATAACTCTGCCCAGTAATATCAATGTTATCTTTAAGAAATATCAGTGAACGGACTGTCATGCTTTGTGAAAATTACCATTTTACAACATAACAGTGTGCAGCCCTATAAAGTATTCATAGATGCAGACAAGTACAGTAGTAAAGTTGCAAAGCCCCATAAAATGACAAGTCAAGTTGTCTCTTAGACAAAGGGCTAATGACCTCTCCACATTAGAATGCCTTCTGGGCATGATGGTGTACACCTTTAATCCCAGCACTGGTGGGGGCGGGGCAGAAGTGGATGGATCTCTGTGAAGTCCAGGCCAACCTATTCTACATAGAAAATTCCAGGCCAGCCTAGACTATATAGTAAAACCCCATTTCAATAAAAGCAGGAGCTTAGGCAGATGACTCAACAGTGAGGGGTACTTACTGTTCTTGTAGAGCATAGGGTTCAGTTCCCAGCCACACCAAGGCAGCTCACAAATGTCTATAACTCCAGTTCAAGGGACTCTGTTGCCTCTGTTGGCCTCTGCCAAGTCCCATGTGCATGGGATGCCCATAAACTCATGCAAGTACACACACACATACAAATAAAATTTGAATAAATAAATGATTTGAAAAGGAATTCTTACAAGCTTATTTTTAAAATACAATAAATTAACAGCTGGGCGTTGGTGGCACACGCCTTCAAATCTCAGCACTCAGGAGGCAGAGGCAAGTGGATCACTGTGAGTTTGAGGCCAGCCTGGACTACAAGAGCTAGTTCCAGGACAGCTAGAGGTGTTACATAGAAAAACCCTGTCTCAAAAAACAAAAAAAATACAATAAATTAAAAATACATAAAGCTTTACTATTGGAGTAAACTGGTTTTGGCATAAGTGGATTCCACACATAGGTGTGGTCACTTTACCTATTTCTGGCTTCATATTCATATGTATTGGTGGCCTAAGAAAGCGAAGGAGATGGGGGCCAGATATATCCTTTTGCTCAAAGAAAGTATGAACTAAAAATACCAACATATCAATAATGCTAGTGGCACAGTGACAGCCACTTTAATAGATGTCTGTTTTCCAGGACGAACATATATCACTTGCTTTTCATGCATAGGAAGTTCTTTAATGCAAATGAGAACTGTTTCTGGAGAGCCTATTACACTTACAAAGTACTTTAAATAATTTTCATGGAACTCGAGTTATGAGTCAAAATTTTATTCCTTCACCAGGCAACAGTTTTATTATTCATTTGTCCCACCCACAGAACAGGGATGAATTAAGAGAGGCTTGTGAGCTTTTTACTTATAAATGTTGCATAATTTCATATTTCAATAGCAGGGAATATTTTTAAAGCTAATTTAAATCTACCTAAGTTATATTTGGAGTTTTCTTCTATAATATTCATTAAAGATGGGGCCTGTGATGCTTCCTAAAAATAGATGATGGAGAAAAGGTATTCACTGCCAATTTATTTGTCCTCAGAAAATTTCTCTGTATTGTAAAATGCTTCAAACACAAATAGAAAGACTTGTTTGCTGAATGATGCATAACCACCATCCAGACTTAAAGGTTTTGCCAGACTGCACGTTTGTGGTGTTTTGCCTGCGTGTATGTCTGTGTACCACTTACATCCCCTCTTAGTTTGTTTTCTGTGGCTGTGATAAAACACAAACAAGCCGGGGAGGAATGGGTTTATTTCATCTCAAAGTTCCACATCACAGTTGGCCATCAGAGGAGTCAGGCAGGAACCTGGAGGCAGGAACAGAAGCAGAGAAAATGGAGGGTGCTGCTTGCTGGCTTTCTCCTCAAAGCTCTCTTCGTTTGCTTTCTTATACAGCCCAGAACCTACTGCCCAGGGGTGACACCTTCCACAATGGGCTAGACTCTCCCACATCAATCACTAAGTAAGAGTCTATTTTCTGTAAAAATAAGCTGTACCAGAATAAAGTTTTAAATAAAAATGAATATGTAAAAACTACTTGTTGCTTCAGATCAGTGGGATTACAAGGTGAATTACAGGGCAGGAGAGGGATTAATAACTGCAATGCCAGTATCATTTAGTTTCGAATGAGCACATGTAACTTAAAATATTTTTGTAACTTTTTTATAATTCCATTAACAGAAAAGAAGGAAGGAAGGAAGGGAGGAAGGAAGGAAAGAAGAGGGGGGAGAGAAAGAAAGGAAGACAGAAAATGTTCCACCAGCTTACCTACAGGCCAATCAAATGCCGGCATTCTTCTCAATTATAATTCCCTCCTCTCAAATAACTCTAGCTTGTGTCAAAAAAACAAAAAATAAAAAAATCCCTGATGCCTGCAGAGGTCAGATTCCCTAGGACTGGCATTACTGACAGTTATGAACTGGTATGTGGATGCTGAGCCCCAAACCCTGGTGCTCAGGAAAAGCAGACAGTGTTCATAACCACTGGGCCATCTCATCAGCCTTCTACATTTCATATCTTCAAAGCAGAAATAAAATTAGCTCCTGCCTATAATCCCAGCATTCAGGATTCTGAGGCAAGTAGATCACAAGTTTGAGATTAGCCTGGGTTATAGAGTGACGCTGTCTCAAAAACCAAGACAACAAGCAAACAACAAACAAATGTTAAATATACAAATAGCAAATTCAACATTGTGACATTTCATTATAAGTACTTCAACATACATTCTAAAAGATAAGGGCATATTATAGACCCATAAATCTGTATTTTATACCTGGGGGGGGGAGTAAGAATAATTTCTCAGTATTAACTAATGCCTAAACCACATTCAAACTTCTCCCACCTACTTCCAAAATGCATTTTTGTCGTTCTTTGTTCAAAGAAGAATCTCTGTCAGGTTCAAGTGACCTTTCACTTTGACAAACCTTTTCTCTTATACTCTATAACATTTACTAATGGACCCGCCCTCCTTCTCTCCCAGTCGTTGTCCACCCGACTTAAGATTCAGACTTCAACTGTTAGCCTTTTCATAGTGTTTCCTAAAAATTAAATGAACTATTCACAAACAATATAAAAGCTCGCTGCAATAAGCCAGCTCCTCTAAACACAGCAACAGACTCATATTTTAACATCAAATCGTCACACGCAGATATCAGGGCCACAGCAAGGATGGGTGCCGACGGGGACTCTCACACGCACAGGTGAATAGCCTGTGGTGGACTGATCTGGCTGATTCAAAGTCCTGATTCAAGAAAATTGCCTTGTCTTTTGATGCTCTCAACCCGGAGCTGACATCACCATTGCCTCTCTGGCCTGAAAGAATACAAACTTAATGTAGCTCCTGAGAAGCCTAACTTCAGTGAGCTTTGTCACACCAGAAGAAGTTACAATGTGAAAAACAGAGCTCCCTTGGCAGGAGGCCAGGGATCACAGACCAGAGGTAACAGAAAACGTGTCTAGCTGCTAGCACTTTGGGCTAACCAGATCTGGGGGAAACAATTCATTGGACTCTAGTTTCCAAGTCTCATTTCTTATATTAATTTATATTTCTTATATAAATACATATATTATATATTTCTTCTATTAATTTAGATCTTATATTAATTTCTATCAGAATACTCAACCACCAGGAGTACCCAGCTATATTAGTTACTTCTTGATGTGACCAAATGCTTGAGGAAACAACTAGGTTTGTGTTAACCTGGAACAAGCTGGGGAGTCCTTTAGAAGAAGCCCTCAGTTGAGAAAATATCCCCACTAGAGAAGCCTGCCGGCAAGCCTGTGAAGCATTTTCTTGACTGATGATTGACATTGGAAAGTGCAGCCCACTGTGGGTAGTGCCATCCCTGGGATGGTGGTCCTGGGTGCTATAATAAAGTAATCTAAGCAAGTCAGGGGGAGCAGTGCTGTAAGCAGCACCCCTACAAGGCCTCTGCATCAGCTCCTGCCTCCAGGCTCCTCTAATGGAGTGTGATCAGAGAGTCATCAGCTGAAATATACCCCTTCCTCCCCAGGTTGTTTATGGTCAGGGTAGCAACCCCGAGTAAGACAACATTGTAGGGAAGAAAGATCTACTTTGGTTCATAGATTCGGAGGATTTTGTCATCACAGCAGTGAGTGGTGGGAGAGTGGGGTGGAGGAGGTCATTTACTTCATGGTACATGGGAAACAGTGGAGTGGGTGAGGAGGAATAGAGGAAAAGGAGGATGAAGGGGAGGAGGAAGAGAAGGAGACGGTGGGCGAGAAGTAACTAGGGACCAGTTATAACCTTCAAAGGCCTGCCCCAACAACTTATTTATTCTAACTAGACCCTACCTCTTGAAGTTTCCAGAACCTCCCGAAGTAACACTGCCAGCTGGGGACCAAGCACTGAACATAACACCACATGGGGACGTTTCATATCTAAACTAGAATGCTTGCCTTTATGTTTCCCTGAGAATTACGTTAAGACCATGAATTCTTTACCCAGCTAAATTAACTATCTTTATGCCTCCCCCGGGCTTCTGAAACTGTGTATGTTAACTCAAAGAAAAAAAAAAAAAACTCTGACATTGAAGGACAACCACAAAAAGAGACAAATTTAAGTATAATGAATGGAGGAGACTTTTACAAGGTGCTTTTCTTGCTAGGCCTATGTCACTCATTCCTAAGGTCAAGTCAGCATCATCCAGGCCTAAATCTAAGAACAATGAACAGACCATTCCCCAAGGAAAATCAGAGGGCAGTTGTCAACAGAATACCAGGTGCAGCAAAACCAACAGCTGAGAACCCCTAGAACAGGGCCTTAGTGGAATCAGGGGTCCATGCATGGAGGGAAGGGTGGTCGCGAATGTGAATCTCTTCCTTATATCGATGTCTGGGCTCCCAAGAGTTTCTAGACAGCTCCTATTGGCTCCTCTTCCAGGAGCATCCCACCCTCTCAAGACAGCATCTTTCAAGTTTGCGGGCCTATTGGATAATGGTCCTACTGTAACTTCCCTCCCACCCAGAAAAGCATACCTACATTAGGTGCATTGTTAAATTCATTCATGGAATGACACTAGTAAAAAGATTTTCTGGTCCCAACCTCTAGAACCATGTCACAATTTAACAACTATGGTGGTGGAGTCTAGCCAAAGGGGGAAAATTATGGCTTGGTTTGGTGCTTTTAGACGCCAGGTGGCAACATAAGAAGCAGTTATTGAAATTTTTTTTTTAATGAAAGAAGAAATGGAGAAAAGTAGTTTTCAAATCACTTAGCCGACTTGACTTTCAGGTAAGAAGAGATCCCTGCTGGGATGTGGTTCTGTGGTAGAACACTTCCCCAGGGTGCATAAAATGGGTACATATCCCATCCTTATCACACCACCCCTCCTCCACCCCTGTATCAAAAGAAGGGATCCTTAGTCCAGTGAGGGTGCTCCACCCTGTTTGTGGTTCCTGCCTTGTCTTCCCCTCTGGCAACCTGCTCAGAAGCAGAGGTCAAATTCTGTAAGCAGGGTAGAAGCCAACATGGAGGGCCCCAAATCGCTTGGAGCCAGCCTTCTGGGGAAGGCCACATGTGTCCTGAAAAATGCATAGCAATTGTTGAAAGATAATAAATAAAAGAATAAAAGGAAAATGAATAATGTTTGCAAGCAAATTTATGTTCACACAAAATATTTGTGGGAGCATGCCTTTCCTCTTTGGAGTGCCTGCTAATCCATCACCGTGACACTAACGCCGCGAGAAGCGAAGCCATCAGCCGGTGACCATTACTTTTTAATAGACCACTCCATTTTCAGCAATCACACTAACAAAATTGGAGCGGCCCAGTGTGCTTGCAGGAGATGCAAGCTGGAAAAGCTCCTAGGAAGCTCCCGACTGCAGGCAGAGGCCACGTAGTCTAGATACACCTCACACTCAGATCTCCCAGGGCCTGGCCCACAGCTATGCAAGGCCTGTAGGCCTGGATCACAGGGGTTGCCTTTGTTTTCAGAAAGCCATCCTCATTTTGCACAGAAAGGCTGTGCTCCAGGGCTGGGTGTATTGGTTTCACTTTCATATTATAGAAAATGCTAAAATATATACAATGTGGATTACATGGGCTAAACTGTGGTTTTAAAAAAGCTTACCAATGACACAAAGAGAGAACTTTCTTAATGCCATCTTAAAGTCCCTATGCCAGAAATGCTATTCATTCATTCATTCATTCATTCATTCATTCCCTCTTTTGATTACCTTCTAGAAGGTGAGAAATCCACTTGGAGCTATGGAATGTGGGTGTTTATAGATCATGGTCCTGGCTCTCATACAAAACACAGTTAGCTACACTAAATATCAGAAGTAGTGTGAAGCCGGAAGTATAAGCCTAGGACTACAAGGACATAAAGAAATTGGTGATATTTTTAAATTTAAAAACAATTATTTATAATTTATGTGTTTGAGTGCTTGGCTTGTGTACCTGCATGCAGGCATCAGATCCTATTCTAGATGGTTGTGTTGAACTCAGGACCTCTGGAAGAGCAGCCAGTGCTCTTAACCTCTGAGCATCTCTCCAGCCCCAGATTGGGGGTTTATAAAACGTCATGGGAGAACCAGCAAGATGGCTTAGCAGGTAAAGGCACTCAGTATGCAAGCCTGAAAGCCCAAGTTAGAGCCCCAGAAACCACAGTAGAAGCAAAAAACTTAGTCTAAGTCAGGGTGTCCTCCAGCCTCCACCTGCACACCGTGCACAGACATGCCACACCCGCACGTTCTCATAGGCACATCCAAAAAGATTTTAAAACTTTGTAGGATTATAGGCAAACTTGAAGAGGGGAAAGTGAAGCAGGAGGACTTGTTCTTAAATGATAACTATATTACTCTATTATTATTATTATTTTCCATTGTTACCTAATTTCAAAAGTAATGCTGTTGTATAAAATATGCAAGAAAACGTACAAATATAACTATCATTGGTATTCTCATTTCTCTAGGAATATGAATTTTTTCCCAAAATACAAATACCTCATGATTGCAACCTGCTTAATCTAACACTTTGTACATATGTGTGATTGTATGTGTGTGTAAATGCGCACAACTGAATGCATATAACAGGAACACGTTCAAGGGACTAGAATGTACAGAAGCACTCGACAGTCAAAAAACAATAATTGACCACCAAGACAGCTCAGCAGGGGAACGCACTTGCTGATGAGCTGAGTTTGACTCCCAGAACCCACAGGGAAAGGAGAGAACGGACTCATCCAAAACTGTCCCCTGACCTCCACATGCGAGCTGTGACATTCAGACTATATGAATAAAATATAAATAAGTCATTAAAACTAACAGGTCATGTGAAGAATCACCAAGTATAATAAAACAGATATGTGACAAATATTTTTTATGATTTTTTTCATTTTATTTTATGTACACTGGTGTTCCTCCTGTATGTATGTCTGTGTGAGGGTGTCAGATCCCCTGGAACTGGAGTCACAGACAGTTGTGAGCTGCCACATGGGTGCTAGAAATCGAACCTGGATCCTCTGGGAGAACAGCCAGTGCTCTTAACTGCTGAGCCATCCCCCTAGTCAGTCCAAATCTTAACTCACAGCCACATGCTGTCGCTTGCCACTCTCCTGATGAAAGCCACTTCTTCTGCCCTCCCAGTGCTGAGGACCATCTTCTAATACGCTGTGTGAAGAGTACTAGCTTCCAACTCTTTAATATGAAGCAAAGATTCAGAGCCCTCCTTGGAGTATACTGAATGCAAAGACCTTCCAGATCTTTAATTACCTCACAGTCATGGAGAGTGTTCGCTGTCAACTTGACAGAAGCTAGAGTCACCTGGGAGATGGGCTTCTAGGTGTGTCTGCGGGGATTATCCTGATTTTACTAATTGAAGTCCAAAGACCTGCTCACTCGCCCATTCCCTGGGCAGGGAATCCCGGACTGTATAAAATGGAGAGAGGAAGGTGTTAGCGTGCGTTCATCCCTCTGTGTTTCTGATAGAGGATGAGATGGGGCTAGCTGCTTCAAGCCCTGCTAGTCCCCTGGCTGTGATGGGCTGTACCCTGAGGGGCAATTGTCCAGATCTTTAAAAGTTCAGCTCCATCATTAGGTCTCTTCAAGTTCACACTCATCTGCCCTCCCTGTTGGCATAGTACATATGTATGTACTGTGTGTGTGTATGTATGTGTGTGTGTGTGTGCGTAATTATAGCCAACTCAATTAGCTGTCAGTGTATTTGGAAGTGCATAACTCAAGCAGGCAGAGCAGACAGTGTACACGTCATCAGCAGCCAGCACATTCAGTCTGCCATGGACTTCAGACAGATTGATGCCTGCTCTTGTCAACTTGACAGTATCTAGAATCAACCCGTGTGACAATGGCTCTGAGATTGTAATGGCATCTCAGAGAGGATTGGGGGGAACGCCTGCCCTTACAGTGGATCCTGAATGCATGTGTTTATAGCTGCCATGGCACTTCCTCCACTGTCAATACTGACTCCAGCTTCTGCCTTAGCATGCACCGAACATCAGTGCCTCTCCAGGGATCTCCCAGCACTGTTTGGTACAACTGAGGCATCAGTTCTGAGGACTGAGCAGCTAACAGGTTTTCTGCCCCTTCAAAGTGCAGATGGCCATTGTTGGGAGACCTAGCCCTGTCCTGCAAGGCTGTTTAATAAACCCTCTGTTGTGGGATGTTTGTACACAGCGTGAAGATGCATTGCTGTGATTGGTGTAATGAAAAGCCGAATGGTCAATAAGCAAGCAGAAGAGTATAGGTGGGACTTCTGGGCAGAGAGAAGACTTTGGGAAGTAGAAAGGCGAAGTTGCAGCCAGATGCGGAGGAAGCAGGATGGGTAGTACAGAGATGAGGTAACAAATCACATGGAAGAAAGTAGATCTTAAAAATTAATTTAAGTTATAAAAGCTAGTCAGGAACAAGCCTAAGCTAAGGCCGAGCTTTTATAACTAATAATAAGTCTCCGAGTCATTATTCACAGGCTGGTGGTTCCGAGGAGGCTTCAGAAAATCTCCTCAGTGTCTGTTCCTTTAGAGCACCATACCAAATACAGTTAGCGACTGTCACTAGCATACATTGTTAGTATGAAGGAACAATACAGTCAGCGACTGTCACTAGCATATATTGTTAGTATGAAGGAACAATACAGTCAGTGACTGTCACTAGCATACATTGTTAGTATGAAGGAACAATACAGTCAGTGACTGTCACTAGCATATATTGTTAGTAGAACACACTTGGAACATATTTACCCCTTTGTTCGGTTGGAAGTGTCACCCCACCCCCTGTCACCCCTTTATCCAAGGAGCCTGAGATGTTTGGTTGGATATGTCGCCCCAGCCCCAGACATCCATTCTAAAATGTTTTGGGTAGAACTTTCCACTCCAAGCCCCCTCCCCTGGGAGTTGCCGCAGTCTGGACTCCACCTCTGAGAAAGCCCACCAAACAGTGGCCCCTCCCCCAGAGAGGGTCAACACCACTCCCACAGGCTATTTAAACTGCCCTCCTCCTTCCAGAGACCGAACTGTGGTCTTTCCGGTTCTACCCTCCCTCCATGTTTTCCAGGAAGGCCACATGGAACGCAGGCATCCATTAAACCTGGGCTCTTTCTAATCCAGGTTGATTTGTTCTGATTTGGATTATTGCATAGGCGGAGAGGTTTGTCGGCTGGAAAACCTTTACACCCCTACCTCTCCCGCTTTTGGTTGGCCCACTTGCTCCTCCCACAGAATTCATTTTCATGTCCTCTTTTTTGTTTTCCACAATCACATGTGTGTGAAGGGAGCATGAGGATGCCACAACACTCAAGTGGAGACCAAAGGGTGACTGCTGAGGCCAGTTTGCTCTTCCACAGTGAGACCAAAGGGTAACTGCTGAGGCCTGTTTGCTCTTCCACAGTGAGGGCTAGGAGGCTGGGACTCAGCAAGCCAGAAGACATGCCTTTACTTGCTGACCAAACTCAGCAGCTGCATTATCAAATATTAAAACAAATCAAGACTTCACAGCTGAGACATTTTGCTTGGCATGATGAGCTCCAGTCCCGATTCCCTGCGAACCAATTGGGCTTGTTCTTTAAATTTGGATAATGTATCCACATAGCTACCAATGGGAGCGTAGACTTTGTTGACAACTGGACCTCTATGAACAGTTGCGTATAAACATTGGTGCACATAACACTGACGCTTGCCAACTGGGAGTCCTCAGGCACACACCCAGGAGCACTAAAACTTCAGTCAGCCATTTTCACACAGGCCATCTGCAAGTCCAGCAAGGTAGCTGCACTCTGTGAGCTCCTTGTCTTGTGGCTGTGACAAAAACACCACGTGTGTAAAAAACCTGTGAACTATGGATGGGTGTAGAGTATAGAATGTTCTTCCCGTGGGGTGGCCTTCTAGTAAGAACTAATAAACCATGATAAGTGAATGCACTTGAAAGCCAGGCCATGAAGAGAGTGCCCTGGCATGTCTGTGTGGTCTCCGTGGGAAAGACAAAGGCCTGGGAGGAATATCTGTGGCTCTTTTCACATGACCAAAAATGTTAAGACAACACCAGGTATATTGCCCCATGGTACTTGTATTTATTTAAGCTAACTATAAATGTTGCCTCATGATCTGCTTTTAATAATAAAAATGAGAAGGGCTTTGTTTGCACTGCTCTTGAGCTCAGATGGCTGGAGCTCCCTGGTTCCTCATGCCGGAGGTGTACGGCATGTCCTTCCAGGAGACTTAGCCTCGCTGGCTGTGGGATGAGTGGACACTAAGAAAGGAAGGCTCTCTTTTGGTTTACAGTGCTGGGGGACTCCATCACAGCAGGGAAAGCAGGAGTCAGGAGCTGAGGTGATTGGTTGATGACATTGTATCCACAGTCACGAAGCCGAGAGAAATGGATGTTATGCTCAGCTCCTTCTCTCCTTTGTATCCGGCCTGAGAGCCCTGAATGCACACTGGTATCACCCACATTTACCATGGGTCTTTGTGTCTCAGTTAACCTGATCTAGATAACCTCTCAAAGACGTTTTCCACAGTGACTCTAAGTACCATCAAGTTGACAGTGGAGATTAACTGCAGCGGTGGTTTAACTTCTATTTCATGTGACAAAACTCCCTTTGTGCCTGTTAGTCTTCTATTGCTGTAGAAACAAATTACCACCAACAGTTTAAAACCACAGCCACACAATTCTCTTGATCAGAAGTCCTGGTCTCTCTGCTTAGAATCGCTCAAGGACAAAATCAAAGTGCTAGCTATGAGGGCTTTTATCCACAAGGATTAGGAGTCAATTTACTGCCGTACTTTCCTGTTGTTGGTAGAACTGAGTCACTAGAAGTGGTAAGTTTGAGGCCATGATTCTCCATTGGAAGTCAACCTGGGTCTGCTCTCAGATCCTAAAAGCTGCAGCCCTTGGCACGTGGCCTCTCCAGCACCAAGCTGGTAACTGCACGTAAATTCTTGCCCTGTGCTTCAAATCTATAGTTTCTCTGCTACCAGAAAGCTCTTCTTTTCTATTAAAAGGCTTGTGTGTTTGGGACAGGCCCACTCATAAACCTGTCTGAACATCAGCTATGCCAAATGACAATGCACAGTCACAGAGGTAGCAGCCTGTTATATCATTAGGGTCCGGCGATTAGGAGCATATATTATTTGGAAGCCATTTTCAGAATTCCGCAGACTGCAAAGATGCGTGGAGATGACAGCGCACTATAAGGACAACCTGGGGAATAAGAGCACCATGCCACCCTCCCGTCCCAGCCGAACCCTGCTGCTTCTAACATCCCAGTTCAGAACAGCTGCAAAGCAAGTAAGGTCCACACAAGAAATTAAATCATGCTAAGATGTCTAAATGATATTCCTTGGAACACACTAATAAAGGGTGAGCTAAGATTCTCAGGAGGTGGACTGAGCAGTGGTAGAACCCCTGGCCAATATGTGGGAGATCCTAGGTTAGACCCCAGAGTCATGTAAACAAATCAGCGATGAACAGCAGTGAATAAACACAGACGAGCAAACAAAAACAGAACAAATGTCACCATATTCTTTCCCAAAACAGTAAGAATAAGGATTAGAAAATAACTTTTCCTATCTACCAACCAAGAGACAGAATAATTGTAAACCGTGCCCACTTTTGCAGGCATTTAAGTAGAAAATAATTTAATCAGAATTCCAGTGCTGACAGAAAAAACTGACATGCCCCAAAATCCTGTTAATGAATGTAATCTATTAAGAATACAAGTTTGTACTCTGCCAAAAATGGATGAAAACATTCCTATCTTTTGACCTCATTTTAAGGACACTTCAGTGAGAGAACTGTACAAGAAAAATATACCTTGGAGCAACTGATATTTATGAACTATGTTTTCATCTAAATGTTTATGAATGAAAAATGGTTAGGTAGACAGTCTCTCCATCAGCAGCAGAAGACATAGATAGGTATCAGCACACACTGTGGAGACTATAACACTCGTGTATTACCCTGCTTTATCCAGAAGATGAACATTTAAAAAAAAAAGTAACACTTCCACAGCTGTGAAGTGTAATGCTGTAGAGCATGGTTCTCTACCTGTGAGTTGGGACTCCCACAGGGCTCACGTATCAGGTATTGTTTGTTTGTTTGTTTAGAGACAGGGTTTCTCTGTAGCTTCGGAGGCTGTCCTGGAACTAGTTTTTGTAGACCAGGTTGGCCTCAAACTCACAGAGATCTGTCTGCCTCTGCCTTCTGGGAGCTGGGATTAAAGGCGTGCACCACCATTGCCCGGCTATGACGTTCCATTTTGAGGAGATGCACACAGTATGGATTGATGCAAAATTGCACTGTGAGGGAGGGAAGCAACTTTTCTTTATCAAACCTGCGGCCTGCAGCTGTTAAACAGTGCTCTGGCTCTTCGCTCAACATCTGGCAGAGCTGGTGAAAGCGTCTCTTCAAAGCTCTGGGAAGATACTTGAGCAGACAAGAAGGACCTGAGTTCATGTCTTCAGAAGACACATACAAAGCAAAACAAAACGTCAGGTGTGGTTGCGAGCATCTGTGACCTCAGTCCTGGGGACTCAAAGGCAGGAGGATCACTGGGGCTTGCTGAATCCAGGTTCAGTGAGAGACCCTGCCTCAAAGGAAAAAGCAGACACTGATAGAGCATAGGGCAGGACAGCAGACCCCTTCCTCAGGCCTGTGTGCACACACAAGCATATGCCACACACACCACAAATATACACACACGCACATACACAACTAAATACAAAATAGAATATCTATTAGGAGTTTATATTCCTAACTGAACTGGATAGATTGTATATTCAACTACTGGGAAGTAATTAAAAAAAAAAGTCATGGCAATTAACCTAAAGCTGAAACTAACCCATTTCTCCTATTGCATAGATTTCATCATTGGAAAATATATAACACCATCCCCCTGTCGTGTTTGCAAATGAGACCTGTTTTCATTCTATCTGACTGGGGATTGACCATTTTCCATAATGGCACTTTAATCACAGAATCCCAGATCTGCTGGAATCTCCCAGCAACCCTGCTTTAGTAGAGAGAAGGACATGGTCCTGATAAAGGTCCATAAATAACCAGAGTGCTGAGCTGCTTTACCTCTGCTGCCTCTGATACCCTCTGGCTCCGTTACGAAGCCAAGCCAAGAGAAGCCTTACTATTGCCATCCTTGAATTTCCCCCACGGTCAACAGCACCAGGAAAGCTCACGTCTCTCCAGCTCCGAGGGAGCCATTGCAAAGCCTACAAAGTGCAACGTTATCCCTTTGTTTGTTTCTATTTCTACAGAGCAAATGATTGAAATCAAACTTTCATTTAGAAGCATAATTATTTTAAAGGATACCGGGGCTTTGTGTTAAACAAATTTACCTCAACAAATAGGATGAAGATGTGGAGTGTCGATTGGAGAGCTAATGAAATCACCATGATTTGGTTAGATGATCAACCGACATCCTCTTATTCACCTGGACAGATCCCACTTCTTATCTACTTAGTGCTCACATGTGAAGCTGTGTCACTTGTGCCCTCAGAAAGCATCTGAGCCATGATTCCAAGTGACTCAGACAAATGTTCTTAGGACAGGAAGGAGGTCTGTGTAGATGAAAATGGAAATTACGTGATTTCCCTCAAAAGAGTGGAACTGTAGTGTCACGAAAATAGCGGGGATGACCATGCGTTCCTGTGATCAAGTTACATGATAGAAACCATTTAGGGAGGAAATATTCATCTTAGTTCATGGATCCACAGGAGTCAGGTCACTTGCCTCCATGTTTCTAGGCCCAAACATCATGGCAGTGGAAGCTTCTAGTAGAGAAGCCTCTTCATGAAGAACAAGAATCAAAGAGAGGATGTTGTGGTGCTTCAAGGCTTTCTCCTTTCCCACCTTCCTTCCATCCAGACCCTAAGTCCTCAGATAGCACTGCCCATATTCAGGGTAGGTCGGCCATCCCCAGGTTATCCCCTTAGGAAAGCACCCACAGTCTTACCCAGCGATGCACCTCACAGATTCCCCTCAGGAAAGGACCCACAGTCTTACCCAGAGATGCGCCTCACAGATTCCCCTCAGGAAAGCACCCACAGTCTTACCCAGAGATGCACCTCACAGATTCCCCTCAGGAAAGCACCCACAGTCTTACCCAGAGATGTGCCTCACAGATTCCCCTCAGGAAAGCATCCACAGTCTTACCCAGAAATGTACCTCACAGATTCCTCTCGGGGAAGGACCCATAGTCTTACTCAGAGATGCGCCACACAGATTCCCCTCAGGAAAGCCCCACAGTCTTACCCAGAGATGCGCCTCACAGATTCCTCTCAGGAAAGGACCCACAGTCTTACCCAGAGATGTGCCTCACAGATTCCCCTCAGGAAAGCACCCACAGTCTTACCCAGAGATGTGCCTCACAGATTCCCCTCAGGAAAGCCCCACAGTCTTACCCAGAGATGCGCCTCACAGATTCCTCTCAGGAAAGGACCCACAGTCTTACCCAGAGATGTGCCTCACAGAATCCCCTCAGGAAAGCACCCACAGTCTTACCCAGAGATGCACCTCACAGATTTCCTAGGTGTTCTAAAACCAGTCAGGTTAAAAATGAAAATTAACCATCATAAATGCTGATGTGAATTTCTAATCTTTTACAGTTCCCCTGAGAAATGTGAAATTCTGTTCTAAATTTCTGAGATAAACCAGTGTCATAGGTTTTTAAAAATTAATGTTTATCCTGTTGCATCCAGCATGACTCCGGGGATCGACTTGACTGAGGTAGAGAGGAAATGAAGAAGACACGAACACAGAGACTCAGAAAAGCTGAGACCGAGTGGCTGGGCTCTCTGAAAGAGAAGCCTCAGCACCCTGGAAGCTCAGAGTATGTATTATATATGTCTGAACAGGGAGGCAGGTTTAGGTGCAATCTCTGCAGGGGAGCAATCTTCAAACCAAACCACCAACATCTAGGCAAAGAAAACTAAGGTGGCTGCTTCCCTCAAACACTGCCAACGCCCACACTCACACCTGAGGAAGGTTTGCCGGTCTCTGTGACCCTCACCTGAAGAAGAAGGCTTTGCTACATGGGGTTGAAACATTGAGTTTCCCAACATGGCTGTTCCCCTGTCAAAAATACACACACGTTCACTCCCAGCTTCACTCACTTCCTGCCTTATCTCATTGCCTAGAAAGCTCTGGGATGAATGAATGAATGAACGAACGGAGCGACAAACTGTTTTAAGCGACCTTCATGGGGCTCCCTGCCTCGTGGTGCTCACACAGCAGTGTGGGCCCCTCCGCTTGAGTGTGGCCTGGACCTAGTGACTAAAGCACTAAGTGTGGCACAAGTGTGTCTCCAGAGACTAACCTACCAAACACCTGAGGTCATCTCCTCTGTCCTCTCCGCTTGTCCTGATAAAGTCAGGTACCGTGTTTCTAGCTGTCTTACCAGGAGGCCTACATAGCAAGGAACCAACAATGTCCTCTGGCCAATAGTCAGTGAGGAACTAAGGCCTGTCCAACATCCTACAAGAAATGTCAGCATATGAATTTGGTAGTTGGATTCTTCCCAGTCCAACCTCAAGATGAGTGAGGCCGAACTCCGGAGCAAAGGATCCAGTTAAGCTGTGCCTGCATTCCTTACTTCCAGCACTCTGAAATGCAAAATGTTGTCCCTTTTCATTTGAGGGGCGGTGCTAATTCACTGCACAGCAGTACTTAATACACCAACCAAGAAACTGACACCTGGCAGAGCATGCTCCCACGGGGACGCACTCATGTTGTAATGCCCAGGGCCTGTCCAGCAGCTCAGAGGTGACACACATGCTGATCGAGACAGAGCCTAGGCAGTTGAGCCCCATGGAGATGCATCCAGGAGAGGACAGGTACTGTGGCCCCTGTGGGGCCTGGTGGCTAGGGAACACAAGGATCACCCTTGTGTCTCCTCTGCCTTAGGACTGTACTCGCCACGCCAGCAGCCCAACAGGCCCACTAGATTTTGTTGAGGGATGGATTTTAAGGGGAATGGCGTTGAGCTGTGGTAAAGCACCCACATGCAAGCATGAGGACTGAGCATCAATCCTTAGCGCCCATGTAGAAAGCATAGTACACGTAGCTATGATCCCCGTGCTGGGGAGGCAGACACAGGATCCCCGGGACTCACTGGCCAATCCTGCCAATCAGAACTATGTGTTCTGAGTGCTCTAGTCCCAAAATATAATATAGAAAGCAAATAGGGAAGATACGTAATGTTATCCTCTGTTCCCCCAACCACATGAATATGCACACACACACACAGAGAGAGAGAGAGAGAGAGAGAGAGAGAGAGATGGGAGGGGGTGATGCTGTAGGTAAGCGAACCCACAGTAAGGTATATACTATCAACGAGTCACCTGATTCCTCACCCACACATCCCTGGTCCAGGGGCCAAAGGATCCCCACTCTGGGTTTCAGACCCAGTCCATTCTGCGACCAGCCTGACAGGAAACGTAAATACACTAGACAGGGCGGGTGGAAGCGAGGTGTGCCTCTTGAGTTGGACCACAGGGGAGGGGTGGCCAAAACCAGCATCATGTTCCCTAAGGAGCCAGGTCTGGCAGGACAGCTGGCAAAGATCTAAAGCTGAAAGACCCGCTGAGTGGGAGCTGGCCCACCTGCTGGCTTGGCAGAATTGTGCAAACCCACCACAGTCCTTAGCAGAGCAAAGCAGGTCCACGTTGCTCGGTCTCTCCCACAGATCACCATGAGCCATCACCACAACTGGAAGGCCAAACTGAAAGGAAAGCGTGAGGGAGGGTGTGACTAAGCAGCCATGGCTCACTTAAATGTGCAGTTCTGGGCAGTGCTTTTGAGTGGGCCGTGCCTCTCTGTACCCATTAGACACCCTGAAGAAGTCAAGCATTGAACTTCAAAAGTAGCTTGTTCAGCAGTCTATATTCTCTCAGAAAAAAAAAAAGTTTGTGTGTGTTTGTTTCGAGTCCCAATAGTAGCAGCAAGTACCTACACTTAACTGTCAAATCCCACCCATGTTGTCTTCTTCTTCTTCCTCTTCCTCTTCCCCTCCCCGTCCCTTTCCTTCTCCTCTTCTCTTTCTCCTTCTCCTTCTTCTTCATGACCCAACTAAATCTTTGAGACAGTATGTTTACTGGGACAATACTATATGAGGCAGTGTTGTGGAATATCACTTTAAGGTGTGTTACATTTGTTGATACTGTGGAGCATTTGCTAAACGATACAAAGATGGGTTGAATTCTTTTATATTGCATTTGTTTAACTCTGGGAAGCTGTGTTACTTTGTCTCCCTAAAAGACCCGATTGGTCTAATAAAGAGCTGAATGGTCAATAGCATGGCAGGAGAAAAGATAATTGGGGCTGGCAGGCAGAGAGAATAAACAGAAGGAGAAATCTAGGAAGAAAAGATAGAGGAGCAAGAAAAGGAGAAAAGGAAGACTCCAGGGACCAGCCACCCAGTCACCCAGCTACACAAGTCACAGAGTAAGAAGTAGAGAAGGCATATAGAATAGAGAAAGGTAAAAGCCCAGGGGCAAAAGATAGATGGGATAATTTAAGTTAAGAAAAACTGCATAGAAATAAGCCAAGCTAAGGCCGGGCATTCATAAAAAAGAATAAGACTCAGTGTGGTGTGATTTATTTGGGAGCTGGGTGAGTAAACACAACCAACAGCTGTAAGGAAGGAGACAACGGAGCTCATGAGGAAGTAAACAGCAGGCAGTCAGCATCCTCTGTGGTGTCTCTTCCATGCAGTCCTTAGCTGATCCCACTCCAGAATAAACTGTCCTACAAGGTCATATTCTTTTTTTGTTTGCTTTTTGTTTTTTGAGACAGGATTTCTCTTTGTAGCTGTCCTGGAACTTACTCGGCAGACCAGGCTGGCCTCGATCTCACAGAGATCAGTCTGCCTCTGCTTCCTGGGTGCTGGGAATAAAGGCATGCACCACCACCTAGCTACAAGGTCATATTCTTGAATTTAGGCCTTAAAAGAAAGGTGACCTGCTCTCAATCACACACCTCCCTACCTGACACTCTATCCCTTCCACCTCTACCTGCCCAGACCATGTGGACAGAGCTGAATTCTTCATGGTAAGACCATTCAAATCCCCCTGGGAAGGACATTTAGACACCCACTTGCCTAGTTCTCTATATGCACTCCACATGTCTGATGGGGTTAGTGATTCACCCATCTAAAACATGGGTGTAATTGGTCTTAATGCAAACACACACTCATTGCTAACACAATTACATACTCATCTTTGAGCACTAAAAATATAGGTACCCTAAATAAGAGACAGATTTATCCAAACTCAATGTTTCCATAGACTGCTGCCACAATATACAGAGACAGAATCTATGGCAGAAGGGCGGTGTTACCGTTCTAGAAAACAAAACAAAAAAAAAGCAGAGAATAGTGAAACCATCTTTGTGCCTAACGTCTAAGTTATTCAACACACAATGAGTGGAGAATATTCAAGCTTGGGTTAGAATACTAAGATCTCTTTCCCTAGGTCGTCAGAGATATGGGCAAATGATTGGAACATTCACGTCTAATGCCTGCTTCCCCCGTTGGCTTCTCTTCTCTCAAGTACGGAGTCTATTTTCTGAACCAGGATCAAGGACAATGGCGGAAACAGAACACCTCTATAAATACACACTCACATGTTTATTGAATGCCCCTGAACACAGGCGCATTGCCCTGTGCTCAGATCTTGGTAGTTTAATGAGTCCTTCATTTTTCCTACAGGAGGAACTTAATAAATGGGCACTAGATGAAGAATTAGAGGTCAGAAACTCTCGCCTGGCTTCTGTGATAAGCTGTGGCCTCAGGTAAGCCACTAAACTTTCTGGGCCTCCTTAGCTTTCTCTCCTTAATATTGTTTACTATAATTGCTCTGCCTAGTTGGTCAAAAGTTGGTCAAGACTGCTAGAACAGTCATTTTTTTGTTCTGTGGATGCCGTCATCTACAGCCCCAGGAGAACACAGGCCTATGTGCTCAGAGATTTTGGACTGTCTTGTTGACCCCGAGTTCCTATCTAGGTTGGCATCTCAATAGCAACTAAATAAACTAAATGGACTCAAGGATGGCCATGGAGTCCAGTGTCAAAGCCACTTACACTGTAGCACTGGAGTGACCACTCCAGAACGCCAGAGCCAGCAAATCCTTCCCTCTCAGAGACCTTTCAAAATGTGATCTAGAACCTCCCACAATAAGTGTTGTCCCTGGTACCATCGCCTCACAGCTGATACACATACAAAGGGTATCTGGGAGGAAAATGGGACATGACTAAAGTAATTATTAGAATAAAATCTTTTGATCCTTCATGCTTCTCAAGGAGAAAGTCCCAATGGGATGGGAGGGGGCAATGGTCACTAACTCTCCAATAACTTCCTACACCCTAACTTTGAGAAAGGACAAGGCTCTGATTAACTTCTGCAGCAAGCCATGTATCAATCTAGAATTTGGTAATATGGTTTTACTTTCATTATCTGTTTACGGCAACACGCCTTTGCCATGTATGGTAAGGGAATAAACTTTTCCATTCAAAAACAAGTGTGCAACACTGAATAAAATTGTGAGCTGTTATGGCCAGACCAGCTTTGCCTCCTCCAGACCACAATCAACCTCCTCCTCACCAACTATATCAAAGAAATGTCTCTTCTTCCACCTGTGGGGCCACTGAGGCATCCCTGCCCCTATCACAGGTGAGAGACTTATGAGTTTTTGTCCCTCAAAACCAACACTCCCTCAGCTTTGGAATGAGACCACTCCCACTCCCGCCATTCTGCATTTGAGTAAGAAAAGCAAGCCGGAAGCAGAGTATCCAAGGGAAATTCCTAGGAAGGGTCCCTTTGGGAAGCCACAAGCACCAAGACTTCTAATGCGATATGACATAGCACCCACACCCACACCCCCCCACATACACGCTCACACCTGGCATCGTGACTCAGTCTCTTCTGAATCCAGGGGGTGAGGCCCTCATCTCCAGCGATTTTGCTTAGTGGCCGGCCCAGGATGACACTATAACCACCAGGACTCAGCACTCCCCAAACTGACACAGGATAGGTACTCAAAAGAAACGTGTCCACCCTAAAGGGTACAAATAGTTTATACTTCAACACTGGATTCAGGCTACCTCTGGCCTTCCTGGGAAATCTGGGCACCAAGCACCCAGACCTCTGAAGAGGTCTGGCCAGGAGCAGCCTTGACTTGACCACCTCTTGTCTTTCAGCTCTTGGGGTTCCTCTGGGCCATAATTTTGGGCATTTTTGAGGACAAAATACCCAGAAAGAATCAGACAGTACCCTCGGGGAAGAGGTGAGGCACTCCTTCCAGGGGCCCAGAAGGAGAGGAAGGAAAGCCACTAACTAGCAAAGGGAGAAAACAGCAGATCTATTAACAGTGAGGTTGTGACATCGGGGGCTAGATAGGACCGCCCATCAGTACTCAGTCCATCATGGGACAGCCCATCCAGGTCACCGAGACTTTGGGCTGCAGAAGTGATTCTCCTACTCTGAGAACTGGGCGAGCCAGGTCCCCTGAGGAGCAACCACGGAACTGGGCTATGTGTTTGTTTTGTCTTTGAAGAGCTCAGCCTTGCTCATAGCTTGCTCAGCTTCCCCGCTCAGTGTCTCTCTCAATGCTTCCTTCTCCTCCATCCCCATCCCCGAGGTTCTCAACTGCATTTAAGTTGGAAGAACTAGCTGCCTTATACCCAAGACAGTATTTGAACTTCCTAATGGCTTCCCTCAGGGCCCTGTTTCCAATAAAACAAGTTTTCCAGTCTTCCCAAGAAGCAAGATTTCCATCCTCCCAAGACATACTTATTATGTTCGAAAAAAAATGCCTGTTTCTTTAGCTGCAATTCTCCTTGTTTGGCTTTGGTGGTGTACGTGAAAAATGAAATGTACTAATAAACTGTCAAGCTGCAAAATAAAGCCTTTACCTCCTCAGTGTAGAATGTGTATCTGTCATCGATCAGGCTCAATGTTAGGCACTGGTAAACAAGAGACACAGTCCTAGTCTTCAAGGGTCACAGAAAAGTGCAGAAGATGGGACCAAAACCACCACAGATCATTTACTAAGTCAAGAAGGAAGCTGCTAATACTTACTAGAGGATTGAACCTAGCCAGGAATGAAGGAAGTTTCCCCAAGAAAACTCAAGTCTCAGCTGAGTTAGAAAAGAGGTAGAGAGGGTGAAAGGGCTACCGGGTGTGAGGGAGTAGGTGGGCAGGAGTGGGCCTGAAAGCTGAGAAGATTCCAGAATGGCTGTGAGAAAGGCAAGAGCACTACCGGGTGATGTGAGAGGTCCTGGCCTCTTCATGAGCTCTGCTTGTGTGGTGGGAAGCCACCCTGCAGCGGAGGCCAAGGGTAAGCTGCCTGGCAACATGACCAGACCCACCATTGTGTGTCAGATCTGGCCTTTGGAGCCCCATGCTAGTACATAGGAGGCGAGCACATGGGAGCACATGTTAGCACATGGGAGACTAGAACACAAGAGCACATGCTAACACATGGGAGGCTAGCACACAGGCACACAAACTAGCGCAGTAGAGGACAGCATGTGGGCGTACATCTCAGCACAGTGGAGGCTAGCACATGGGAGCACATGCTAACACATGGAAGCACATGCTAGCACATGGTGGGCTAGCACATGCTAACACATGGAAGCACATGCTAGCACATGGTGGGCTAGCACATGCTAACACATGGAAGCACATGCTAGCACATGGTGGGCTAGCACATGGGAACACATGCTAGCACATGGGAGGAACTCACTAAACAGCCTCTCTCTATGCTGTTCTCACAGACCTGCACACACAGCGATCCCCTCTCTCCATCCATCTCCTTTCATCTAAAACTCTCTGCTGCTTTTGTTTCTCATGTTTTCCTTTGTCCCGATAAGGTTCTCCCTTACTTATTGTTTCCTGTTTTGCTGCAGAGTACTTAACAATTCCTTTCTGTGTCAAGCAGAAGAGGAGAATCATGCAGTCCGACCGCAGTGGGGCAGGACGAGGGCCCGAGCAGGCTCCGCCTAAGCCTCCAAGCTACTCATTTGTTGGAGGCTCTCACCTGGCCAGGACTGGAAGTGTGTTTATGAGAAACTCTAGAAACAAGGGGAACTCATTAGGAAGCCCCCCTCCCTTGACTATGATGCCAAAGCTTAAAGGGGCACTAAGACAGTAACATGCGCCCCAGTGCCAAATTGATACCTCTGGGACTGGAAACACATTTTAGTCAGCAGGGCTCACATCTTTACTATGGCAGAGATTGCCAATAGTCTAAGAAAACTGGCACCCGTGTGTAAGTCTCTGGGTTCTCGGAAGCGTATGCTACATTCTGTTTGTTATGTTTTCAAGAAGCTTTGATTCTGGGAGACCTTCCTGGCAACACGCCCAATAAGCTACCTGTCCTGAGTTTGTCTGAATTTTTATATTTGAACTTCTCAGCCTGCTGGGACAGTCACCTTTTTTGTTTTAACACCCAACTAAAATGACTCATCATCCTATGGCCCATGGGTTTCCTCAGGTGGTCAAAGATATAAGTCTCTGCTCTCTCTTGCTACCCAAAGTACAACTCCAGTCCCTGCTAAGCAGAACAGAGCCCTCAGTCACCCTTAAGTTCCACAAGACACCGGGACAAGGCTTTATGTGTAAAATAAAATATATTTGCAAAACAATTGATACAGAAGAGAAAGTGGGAAGCACACTCGAATGCATGGCACAGGAGACCACTTCCTAAATACAACCCCGTGGCACAGACACTGAGAGAAACAATTAATAAATGAGACCTCCTGAAACTGAGAAGCTTCTGTAAAGTAAAGAACACGGTCAACAAGATAAAACAATAGCCCACAGAATGGGAAAAAATCTTCACCAACCCCACATCAGACAGAGGGCTGATCTCCAAAATATACAAAGAACTCAAGAAATTGGTCATCAAAAGAACAAATAACCCAAAAAATGTAGTACAGAACTAAACAGAGAACTCTCAACAGAGGAATCTAAATGGCTGAAAGACACTTAAGGAAATGCGAAACATCCTTAACCATCAGAGAAATGCAAATCAAAACAACTCTGAGATTCCATCTTATGCCTGAAAGAATAGCCAAGATCAAAAACACTGATGACAACTTATGCTGGAGAGGTTGTAGGGTAAAAGGAACACTTCTGCATTGCTGGTGGGAATGCAAGCTGGTACAACCCCTATGGATGTCAGTGTGGCGATTTCTCAGAAAATTAGGAAATAACCTTCCTCAAGACCCAGTAATACCACTTTTAGGTATATATCCAAAGGATGCTCAATCGTGCCACAAGGGCATGTGCTCAACTATGTTCATAGCAGCTTTGTTTGTCATAGCCAGAACCTGGAAACAACCTAAATGTCCCTTGACTGAAGAATGCATAAGGAAAATGTGGTACATTTACACAACAGAGTACTACACAGCAGAAAAAAATAACAACATCTTGAAATTTGCAGGCAAATGGATGGATCCAGAAAACATCACATCGAGTGAGGTAACCCAGATCCAGAAAGACAAAATTATCACATGTACTCACTCATAAGTGGTTTTTAAACATAAAGCAAAGAAAACCAGCCTACAAATCACAACCCCAGAGAACCTAGACAACAATGAGGACTCTAAGCAAGACTTACATAGATCTAATCTACATGGGAAGTAGAAAAAGACAAGATCTCCTGAGTAAATTGGGAGCATGGGGACCATGGGAGAGGGTTGAAGGGGAGGGGAAAGGCAGGGAGGGGAGCAGAAAAAAATGTAGAGCTCAATAAAATCAATTAAAAAAAAAACAAAACAATTGAGTGAACACAGCACATACAGCACAGGGCTGGAGAAGGATTCAAACTGAATGTTTGATGTTAAAGTTTCTGAAAATACATGAATGAAATGTCCCCTGACTTGGAGTGTCTGAGTGCCTGCCACCTCCTTGGGCACTTGAATTACTATCCCTGTTTCTCTTTGCTCCTGAGGACATTTCTCCCTCATTCTTATTCTCCAGATGCATTCACCTATTCTGCTGTGTTGGGAAGTGTTGCCCTCTGAGCAAAGCAGCCTCCATCTTGGTGAGCCGAGTTAGACATACTTTCGACAATCAACTACAGCCTGGCCTATGGACTTTGACATTCTCTCTCTGAGTGTCTAGATGCTTCTCCCAGACATTAGTATGCCATTTTGCCCTAGTTGCCTGGGAGGATTGAGGAAGAGCTGGTGTGTATAGGCTGGGGAAGACTAGAGAAGGGGCTGCCATCTATGCAGTAATGGGGAGCCATCATCCATGCTGGGTGAAGACCTTCCAGTGAAACTGTTTTTAGGGCACCTGGGCTTCTGCCCTTCACCAACCCATCATCACCTGTGCTCCCTGATTACACTTGGGTGAAACTGAACCTAAGTTGAGACCTTATCAGGAGAAGGTAGACATAAATATACCTCCCCCAGGAAAGGAATTTTTACAATACCCTGTAAATGGCAAGCAGCTATAGATAGTTCATGGTCTTGAACGGCGCTTGGTTTTTCTCCCAGTTGCATGTTTCCAGGAAACCCTTAGGAAGGACCTGCTTTCGTGTATCAAACCCACATCCTCTGTTTCAGTAGCACCTGAGATCTCAGAGTCTCCCCAGCTCTCCATATATCTTTGGCAATGGTATTTCCAACACAGGGACATGGCCCTAAAATTACTATTGTATGAGAACTTCCTGGCACGAGATGCTTCTCAGTCTTATCTCATTTAATCTTCTGATAGCTCTATGAGGCGTGTATCATCCTCCTTTCACGAGGACTCACTGAACTAAGGTACACTGAGCTCTTACTATGTATTAATCCCTAGGCAAAGCAGTGAGCACCCCTTGCTGAATTGTCCCATCTCTGTGAAGATGGCAGTATTTTACAGAGGAGGGAACTGAGAAGGAAAAGTATGGGTCTGAAGCACCCAAGCAGGAGTGCAGCTCAGGTGCCCTCAACTCTGTGACTGCGGTCTGTCACCCCACTATAGTGTCTGCATGATGGAATTGCTGGAGCTTCGGGAAGTCCCAGGGCCAGCCTTAGCAATCAGTCATCAGGTGATTGGACGATGGATCTGGATCCTTCTTCAGAGACTCCCAGGAGCACAATGTTGGTCAAGAGATGCTCATTCCTCATCCTGGGTCTGTTCTTGATGTTACTCAGTATGCCCTGGAATGGCTCGGTTTAAGCATTCCCCATCAATTAAAGAAGAGCACGCTTGCTGAGGAGGCAGCATTAAATTGTAATGGGAAGAAAGAGAAAAGAATGGTAACTGGCAAGAATAAACTGGACATTTTTTCCTAACAAAATTCCTGCCCAAATTACCCCTGGTTTCTTTGGATCTCTAAAGTGTATTAGACTATGGAACAATGAATGGCCCTTTCTGTCATCAAAAGCCAGGGTGCCCCCATTTCTTTCCCGAGTCACAGCAGAACCTTCCTCTGTTTCTACACTGCATCGAGAATGAAGTGGGATCCCAGATAT
Organism: Ondatra zibethicus; assembly: GCA_004026605.1. Classification (NCBI taxonomy): domain Eukaryota; kingdom Metazoa; phylum Chordata; class Mammalia; order Rodentia; family Cricetidae; genus Ondatra; species Ondatra zibethicus. The sequence goes on along the minus strand of PVIU01002501.1, from coordinate 43,862 downwards.
GCAGAGGAGCAGTGGCCTGAGACGCAGGGAGAGGAGGAAAATTTGGCATACGAGATGACAAAAATGAGGTTCCTGCCTCCTCTAGAACTCCAAGGCTGCTTCCTACAGGGGCACCTGCTCTTCTGAACAGGCCCATCTCCAGACAAAATATGCCCCTCTCTGAGAGTCACCTGGAAAGAGAAAAGGAGAAATCAACATGAATTCTGACCCGATGTATAGACAAACCTACCCCTGCCCCCGTGGTAGCTTGAATGTAGTTGGTCCTCATAACCTCATAGGGAGTGTCACTATTAGAAGCTGTGGCTTTGTCAGAGTGGGCATGGCCTTATTGAAGGAAGTGTGTCACTGTGGAGATGGGCTTTGAGGTTTCCTGTGCTCAGGATACCACCCAGTGTCTCAGTCGAATTCCTGTTGCCTACAACTTGTAGGACTCTTAGCTACAGCTATATCACTGTCTCTGGCCTCCCACTACCACCACACCCTGGGAGTGGGGGTGAGATGGCACAGAGCCAACAGCATAGACTCTGGGAGTCAGGCAAGTGGCAGAGCAGATTCATTTATTGTGGGTGTTAGGCAGACCTTTATACCCCCTCCCAAGACCCAGAGTGTGGTGTCATCTGGAACACAGTGGGGTGTCTCTCCTTCATTGACTCTGGCCATCTGATATCATGGCATCATCAGTCTCTGGGCTCTGCAGCAGGCCTCCAATTGGCTCAAAGGGAAGTTATCAATATGCATACTCGACTGGCCATGAGAGGGTTTCCTCCCAAGCAGTCACAGTCGTTTTTAGCCAACTGTTGGCCTCCTCCTACATATCTACCCTTTTAGTTTATTTTGGGAGCTTAGGGAGAGTTGGAGTTCCATTGCTCAGACCTTGTTGTCCCTGCCTCAGGAGTACCCAGCAAATGGACTGTGCCTGTCTTAGATTGGCTTGCCAAACAAGATCTTACCCATTTTTTGACTATCAACTCTTGAAAGGTGTCCTCCCTGGAGAGCATTCTTGGATGGAAGGAGAGCCATCTTAAGTGGAGGCCTTTTGGATCTCCAGGAGCCATACTTGTATGACCTCCTGATGAAGATCATTAGGAGGTTAGCTAAGAGTCATTAGAATATGAAAAGTCACCTTGGTGCATGTAACACATATATAAAGACAATATAAATGAAATTGCCAAACAATGGAGAGCAGAATCCCAACTGGCCATCTCTCGTCACCAAATGGAGCTTCCAGAACCAGGATTAGGGTACATATAATTAAGTTGCTGGATAAAGGGGTCCTATGAGAACCCCAAAGAACCCAGGCTGCTGCCAAGGCTATAGTTTTCTTCCTGACAGCAAGACCCCATTGTTGAAGATAATACCTGCATAACTCATTCAGCATGAAGAAGTCAACCTGGTGCCTACACAGAGCTCTCTCCTCTACTTCCTAACATCTTTGGTACAGGAAGATAATCTGCATGCTACTAAAACAGAAACAGAAACACTGAGCCCGCTACAAACCCTTTGATACACAATGGTGTCCTCTCTGCCAGCTATGGCAGGGCAATGGTGGTACAAAGCTTGTGGGAGGAACCAACCCATATCTGATTTCACTTGAGGCTCACTCCACGAGATGGAACCCGTACCGGACACTGCTTGGATGACCAATAGCTTCAGACTAGATCGCCAAGGGACCTAGGAGAAAACCAGGTGATACTGTTCTAGACAAACAAGCAAAACATAAACGAAAAGCTCCAAAAGCCTAGCAATGATGTGACTCCTAATGACCTTCTGCTATACTCAGATCAGTGCCTTGCCCAGCCGCCATCAGAGAAGCTTCCTCCCGCAGCAGATGGGAACAGATACAGAGATGACCCACTACCAGACATTACACAGAGAGTGGGAGACCTTGGAATACTCAGCCCTGAAGAGATTGTCTCCACCAAATCCCTCCCTTCAGGGTGCAGGGAACCCTGTGAAAGAGGGAGCAGGGAGAGTGTGAGAGCCAGAGGCGATGAGGGCACTAGGAATGCAAGGTCAACATGAGCAAAGCTCATATGAACTCACAGAGACCGAGGCAGCATAAACAGGGCCTATGGGCTGCACCAGGTCCTCTGAGCGTATATTATGGTTTCCAGTTTACTGTTTTTATGGGATTCCTGAGTGTGCAAATGAGTGGTTCTCTGATTCTTGTGCCTTCTCTTGGGCTCCTTTTCTTCTGTTGGTTTGTCTTGTCCAATTCCTAAGTGTTAGTTACTGTTTTATCTTATTATATTTTATTGTATTATATTATTTTATTAACCCCTAGAAGCCTGTTTGGTTTCTTTCTTTTTTAAACATATTATATTGATTCTTTGGAAATTTTACATAATGTACCCCAATCACGCTCCTTTCCCAGTCCCTCCATATCTGCCCTTCACCCTTGAAGCATCCTCCACAAAAAATTTAAAAACTAAGAATATTAATCTAACAAATGCTTTCTCTATTTTTCCAACACCTCTCCATTCATCTTAGTGGCACTGGGAGCTGTGGTGTGTCACACAGTGTCCCCCATTGTCCAAACAGCTTTGCTTATAGTTGCTCATTGTAATGAGTTGCTGGTCTGGTTCAAGGTCTCTGGCTTTTGGTACACCATTAATACTCGATCCTTACTGAAACTCCTCTTGGATAGCCTGCTGTTGCCCCAAGTCATGGAGATCTTGCAACTCTGATTCCGAAGGACTAGTCCCTCACACACTCCAACAGGTCATAGATGGGGTAGACGTTGGGGTGGGCCAATTCAAATCGCTGAATGTGAGCCATGTTGGTAGCTGAGTTGGTCAGTCCAGGGTTCCCTTAGGACCTCCCCACTCAGGCAACGGGCAGAGCCAGGTCTGGTGCACCATGGTGAGGAGTGGGGACAGCTCTCCCACTGCAGCAGCCAGTGAGGGGCAGGACCAGATCTCCCAGGGCCGTTGAAGGGTGTGGCCAGCTCAGATGACCCTCAAATTTCAACGTGCCTGATTTGAATAATCCCTGGTGGTAATACTGGCCATGGACATCAACACAGACCCCAGTTGCAGCTAGACCTTGGTGGCAGATCAGACCTGGATGTTACCATAGTCCTAGGGAGCAGCACAGGCCACTCAGATCAGTGTGATGCCAGTGGCAGCATGGCTCACAAACACCAACATAGTCTCAGGTGGCAGCCCAGATCCTGAGCATCTGCATGGCCTTTGGTGGTAACAGGACCACAGACATCAACACAGACCCTGGCTGCAGTAGGATCGCGAACCCAGACATGGTCCTTGGCAGCAGCCTGGACCCAGAAGTCACCACGGCCCTGAGTGGCAGTGCAGGACACTTGGATGAGCATGAAACAACAGCATCATGGCTCTAGGATACCAACATCCCCCCAGGTAGCAGAACAGAGCCAGGACATCTCCATGGCCTTTGGTGGTAAGAGGAGCCACAGACATCCACATAGAACCAAGCTGTAGTTGGGCCATGGACCCAGACAGGGCTGTTGGCAGCAGATCAGGCCTGGACATCACCATGGCCCTAGGTGGCAGTGCAGGCCTCCCACGTCAGCCTCTTCTACCGCTTTCGCTTCTTCAGATCTGTCCTCTCTATGCACATCAACTTCCCCCTATCTCCTTCCCTCCCTTCTTCACCACACCGTTGCTCATCAAGGGATGCCTGCCTGCCCAGTGCCTCTGGGCCTGTGGGTGTCTTCCAAGACTGTTCAGGAGCAATCAGATGACTGAACACTCATCTGGGAGTGTGTCCCCACCTGACAAACAGTAAGATACACCCATTTCCACCAAGAATGGGTCTGTGGCTTCTCTGCCCCCGAGCACCAACTCATGGGTTAAGCTGCCCCATGTTTTCAGGGTCACAGCCTCCACAAAGCTATGTGGAATGTAGCTGTTGTCTCTTAGCTGGGCAAAGCCATTGCCCTCTTGATCATGCACAGAAGATTTTTGTGATATGCGGCCCATCACCTTTTCCTGTAGAGTGAAGGAAACACTCTTGGGGAGCATGAGCCTTCATGAGATTCCCACAAAAGTCCCCTCTCTGTGGTTACAGTCAATAGGGACGGGACTCTGGCACTGTTACTTTCAGTAGAATAGCTTTTCTCATAAGTGGTATAGGGGACTTCCCAACAATAGCAGCCTTAGGGTCACCCGAGGACTTATGGGTTCACCAAGACAGATGTGGGGAGAATTCTTTACTCAGCTGGTGCCCTCTATCTGGGGTCACAAAGTATTTCCTCACCTTCCCCAGGGAAGCCATGCAACACCATGCATCCTTTATGTTTCCTGGACACTCGTCCTTTACACAATACTGAGCCTGGGACCAAGAGGACAAGAAGAGAAACTTCTCCATCGCTCCTGGAAACATTCCCACAGCCCTCCTTCACTTACAATCTGCATCTCCTGGGACACCTGTCTTTCCCACTTGTCTTCATGTCACATCCTCTTCCCACCAGGCCATCTGTCACCTGGCAACTGCTCAGAATCTCCCACAGCTATAGCAGAATGGACGGCCTAGAGCAGAAACTCAATACATATCTATGGAATGACCGACAGAATATAATTATTCTCGGCAAAGGATATTTCCTTTATTTAGACTTATGTGACTGTGACACCTGATATCATGGATCGGAACTTTTCTCGGGCAATAGTAACAGGAAATACAACCCAAATCATCTTAGAGAAGGAAGGAGAATGTGTTGCCCCATAACTAGGGTATTTCTAAGTATAGCCTCTGCTGGACCCAGGACACAAACAACACAGACATTTGTTTCTTTCTCTCGGCCTCCACTTATCCTTCTTGGCATCAACTTCAGATTCTTTTCTTGGGAAACCAAGATGGCACCAATAATATTAAGCTTCCACATATCCCAAATCTAACCTGGAGTAGAAGAAAAGGAAGGAAAAGAGGTGGAGGAAGAGCCCTCTTCTGAAGTCCAAGCAAGAATATCTAGAGCGGCTATTTAGTCTCAGTGCTTGGCTGGCTCATGGTGCCAATCTGACACAATCAGAGTTAGGGGATGAGCATTCTGACTGTCCAGTCTGGGTCATGTGACTCTGTTTACACTAGGGATGAGGGGAGGCTGCATCCCCAAACATAACTGAAAAGATTTGCAACCCAATGAGCTCCTCCACTGATGCAATAATCCGACTCAAACCTAATCATGCTGAATTAGGAAAAGCCCAGGTTTAATGATACCAATGGTCCTGGGTAACCCTCTAGCCTCCAAGGGAGGAGATGAACCGGAAAACCACGTGTTTGATCTCTCGGACTTGATTTAAATACCTTATGGGAGTGGTCTTGAGCATCTCTGAGAAGGGATCATCATTTGTCGGGCTTTCTCAGAAGTGGATTCTGGACTGAGGCAACTCCCAGGGGAGGGGCCTTGGGATGGAACTTCCACCCAAATATTCCAGAATCTTTGGATATATGAATGCCAGGAGCTGAGGTAACACTTCCAACCAAACAATAATCAGTGTGCTCTTTCCAGAAGAAGAAAGGCTGGGCTGGGGAGAAGGGAGATAGAAAACTAGAAAGCGTATCCCATCTCACCCAAGCACCCTGGCTCAGAATGCCAAGCATTACCTTTAAGCATAAAGATCTTTGGTTTCTCCCCCAGCTTGGACAGCAGAAATGCACAAAAGTCCACACAAGACAACATCCCTGTCACAAAGCTAGTCGTGCGTGCACCACAAATTTGAGTCTGCCTCTACCCCACTCACTCCAGCTGCTTACGGTGGATGATCTGGGTGTGCAGCATGCCAGGATGCCAGGCAGATGCCAGGATGTGCTTCTCCTGCTCAGACTGAGATGGTGTGGGCAGGACCCCCATGCCACCCATTCACACCACCGTGAGTTATAGAACTGCAAAAGGAAAGCAGCTTTAACTTGCATTGCTGACCCCAAACGAGTGAGTGGTCCCTCCGTGGCTCAGCCTCCTTATCTGTGAAATGGGAATGAGAACCTCAGGTTGGCAGAGATGCTGCAAGGATGGAACAAGGTACAGCAGGCAAGATTCTGGGACCAGCAGGGCCTTTGAAATTCTTGTGTGCAGCTTCCAAATAAGATGGCCTCGGGGCATCTATTACTCATCCCAGAGCTGGAGCAAAATGTGCTTTGCTCTCTACTAACTTGTTTTTCAAATGCCAACAACTCATCCATGCTTCAGAGAGGAAGAACAGCGTGGTGGGATGGCTAATTTATGAAATCCCTCTTAATATTATCACAACGTAAAACAATACTTTTTCAGAAGAGTTACTGTGTGCCATGCTCAGATAGCACGAAGCACAAAAGAGACATGCATATGCAAATTAACCTTCTAAAAAGTGCACTCCAAAGACACTTTCTGAATAATGAATGTGAAGAGTGGCAAGATTATTGGTCACCCAAGCGCCAAAACCTGCTTCAGAAACATCAAACATTTGTTTTCCATGTTGTTGACATTCTATGAAGGGAGAGGTCACAGGGTAACATGTAAAGAGATTTTACTCCTTGAAACTATTACAAGAACAGCCTCCTTCCAGCTCGGGAGTGTCTAGACAGACTTAAATGTCACTAACAGTCTCAAATTTATTACAGTGGATTTGCAAGGAAAAAAGGGACATAAAGGGTCTTTTTTCATTTAAAATGCTCTTTGATTTTCAGCTGTAGCTTTAGCAGCAGAATCAGCAAGGGAACAATTGCAGGGATGCTGTTCTGACGGTAGAGGGGACTCAGTCAGGAAGGCAGCGTGCACATGAAAGAGCTCCATCTCCGGCTGAGCTCACGTGGAGTCACTCGGTTGCTTTCTAGAAGGAAATAAGGGAGTATTCAGCCCCCCCACCCCCAATTTGGACATATCTCAAAACCCACTGTCAGCTGCCGCATTGGGATTGCAGGCTTCCCTTCTGCTTACGCGTCTCACAAACGCTGATATTGTTGGGGCTGGGATTGGAATTATAGCCAGAGTGACGCAAGCCTTCAAGAAGCTCCAAGTCTACAGGGACCTGGGAGGCCACAGAGATGAGGCCCCCAAGTACAAAGACAAGCAAAGGACTGAGGAAACCTGCCACGATGCAGCAGCATGGACCCATGCAGCCCAGGGGCATCTTGGGAGGTCTCCAAGGACCTGACTTGGCATGAGAACTCTTCTAGGCATGGGAATCTTCAGTTTCCACCCAACTTTCCATCTCTTCTCGTGGGATGGGACTCCCACCGTGGCCTGACACCCTTCCAGGCTGCCCCCATCTCTCTGCCCACTTTTCTCACAACTATTTCCTCCCCACCAATAAAATCTCCTCACATTTCCTCCTTCTCAGGCTCTTTCTTGGAGAAACTGTTCTTCCCAGTGGTCCTACAATCAAGATCCCTAATGGAGAAACTGGAGAAGAAATCACACATGGAATAAAGCTTTGTCTGTGCCAGGCACTGTTGAATGCGTGACGTGGATCTGACTGTGTAGTTAGTGACACCCACTGAAGAGCTACTGCTTTCAGAGGGGCAGAGAAGACACAACAGGTACCCTGAGGAAGTAATGACTGAGCAGGTAAATGGAGGATGTGAGATCTGATCCCTCCGCTCCTGGATCTAGCTAGTCCATGGGGCAGGAGCCCGTCACAGTCATTGCAGCCTTAAGGAAACAGGACAAACCTCACGGACACCTAGGAAGGGAGAAGAGTGAAGACACAAAGCCAGAAACTGCTGTTCCCAGCTCCCTATGCAGGGAAGCAAAGGTGGTGTTTGTGTCTGGGACCAAGGGGGAAGAGCTGAGGTGATTATCTGTTGAGTGTTACCTTGACCAGATCTAGGATCACCTTGACTGGATCTGGGATCACCTTGCAAACAAATCTTGGCAGTGCCTGTGGAGAATTATCTAGATTGGGTTAACTGGAGTAAGAAAAGTTACCTCAGTTGCAGGCAGCAGCATTTCATGGCCTGGGCTCCTGGACTGAGTCTAAAGGAGATAGTGATCTGAGACCCTTTCCTTGCCTTCAGCTTCCTGAGGGCAGATGGAATGTGATCAGCAGTCTCTGGGCTCCTGCCACGGAGATTCCCCACCCCCAGGTCTGAACCTTGGATCTGAGCACCAAAACAAACCCTTCCTTCCCTATGTAGTTTTCGTCTTAGAAAAAAAAAAGTGTTTTAGTGAGGGTTTCTAATGCTGTGAAAATGACCACAGCAACTCTTATAAAGGAAAACATTTAATTGGGGTTATTTGCTACAGTTTCAGAGGTTGAATCCATTATCATCACGGTGGGGAACATGGCAGTATGCAGGCAGACATTGTGCTGGAAGAGTAGCTGAGGAAGAGTTGCAGGTAGGAAGTCAACTGAGACACTGGGTGGTATCCTGAGCATCAGAAATCTCAAAGCCCACCCTACAGTGACACACTTCCTCCAACAAGGCCACACCCACTCCAACAAAGCCACACCTCCTAATAGTGCCACTCCCTATGAGATTATGGGATTATGGGAGCCAATAACATTCAAACTACCACAACAAGTAAAACTATCCAAAGTCATAGATAAAGAGCCAGGAAATGCTGGGACCTGATGCCGGACAAGCTCCCTTTAAGACCTTGCTCCCAGCTAGACCATGCTCCCATGCTGCCCTGTTCCTTTCTCCTACTAGCACGTATCTCAGGTTCCTTCTGGGCCCTTACACCTCCCATGCTGTAACCCTTCTGATAAGATAGATATGGCATTAAATTCCTCTTGGAGAGAGGATTGGTACAGGAGTGCATTGGTTTATGACCATATAGAGGCAAAGAGATGTGGTGGAACTCTGCAGCGACTTCTGAATAGACCCCTCCTTTTCTGCTGAACTTGAACCTACCACAGAACATGCCCAGAGCCATCAGCAGTCTGTCAACTGATCCAAGAAGGAAGCCAGTACAGACCTGAGAGATGGTGATGTTGCTTGAGCCTCGACATGGAGCTGAGCCTGAAGTCAGCTTGCTTGTGGCGTAGCTTCTTACCCTGGGCAGCGAAAATTGGTTTGTTAGAATATACAATAGAAATGCCTGTGACTGTCCAAATCTGCTCTCCCACGCTTTAGCTCTGCCCCCTAACTTTCCTGCCAGACCTCATCCTGGCAGCAAAGGTCCCAGAATTCCCTGCAGGTGACCAGAGTAAGGACAAGGTTGGCGCCTCTGCAGACTGATGGCCATTGTCCAGGAACTACTGACTTGGTACTTGGTATAATCTGCTAACGGGGCTCAGACTGATCATTAATTCCAAAGGTTCTGGCAGTGACAAGCAGCAGGAGTTACCCGCCCAGGACTCTTTTCTCCTTAGCAGTCCCTTTTCGTAGTAGATTAGAGAAAGGAAGACCTAGGCTAAATAGGCAGGTGGAGTGGAGTGTCTACACTGAGCAGAGCCATGGATCACATGCAGACACTGATCTAGCATCCCACGACACTGGTCCTCTAGTACCCTTATTTTACTGATGAGAAAATAATACTTAAAAAGAAAGAAAATTTTTGGACATTTTCTGTCCTTTTTCCTGTTGATTAAAACCCTGTTTGGGTAGCATTGACATTTTTGTCACCTTAAAAACAAAACAAAACCAAAAATCCAGTATGGACTGGGAAGACGTCTCGGTGGGTAAAATGCTCACTGTGCAAGAGGGAAGAGCAGAGTTAGGATCTCCGTTGTGTGGTAACAGTGCACACACCTATAATCTCAATGCTCCTGCAAGGAGATGAGACATGGAGACAGGAGATTACCTCCCTTGGAGCTCTTAGGCCAGGTAGCCTTGTGCACGCAGCAGGAAAAAAGGCAAGGACAGACATCCAATGATGTCCTCTCTGACCCCCACATATGCCCTATGATATGTACAGACTAATATCCACACATTAATGCAAATACACGCAAAGATTTTTAAAATGCATAATGTAAACTTTCAAACACTATCAAAGAGTTCAGATAGCAATAAACATTTCTCTTGTCATATTCTCCATCTCCAAGGTTTTCTGAGTCTTACTAGGTGCAAGACCTCTGCTAGGCTTTTTAAATTCTTCATCTAGTCCTCAAAACACAGATAGTACTGTTATTATTAACCCCTCTTAATAACATTTGATTGAGACAGAATTAGATAATGAAGAAAGCACCTAAATGCTGCCTCAAGTGCCCCCTCCAGAGCCCGTGCGCTCAGCCACACCTACAGACCCTCCCACTTGGAGCCAGGACTTTTCCACTACAGATTCTGTGTATAGTTGGTACTCTTAAGCCAGGTGTGGTTGTGTATACTTCCAATCCCAACACTCAGGAGGTTGAGGCAGGAATACTGTGAGTTTGAGGCCAGCCTGGGCTAAATGGAAAGACCCTGTCAGAAGAAAGGAAAAAGAAGGAGGAGGAAAAGAAGATCAAGAAAGAGGTGTGGGAAAGGAAGGGGGGAGGAGGAGGAAGAGGAAGAGAAAGGAAAGAGAAAGAGCCAAAACAACAACAAAAAAGCTCACCCAAGCATATAAGGAGACAAAATTTGGGAGTATTAGGGGATTTAGCTTAGTGGAAGAATGTTTGACTAGCATGTATAAGGCCCTCATTTCCACAGGAAGGAAAGAAGGAAAGGATGAGGGAAGGAGACAAAAGGGAGTGAGAGGGGGTGTCACTTGGCTTTTCTGGGGTTATTTCTGAAATAAGTGCAGTCCTTCTCACTTGCTCAGGAAGATCCATGTGTCTCTCCACCATGCCGGAGTCTTGGCCCCAAGCCCTTCCCCAGCCAGCTGCACACACAAGAGCATCTGAGGCTCCCCGTGTTCAGGGACAGAAAGAATGATGGTCTGCTGTGTGTCCCCTTTCTGTGCCCACCACTCTTTCAGAAGGAATGGTCTGGGAGTCTGGGAGATTGGAATATGCCAGCTAATAAATATCCTCCCTGACACTGCATGTAATTCCTTCCACGCGAGGCAGCTAGCTAGCAATTGATGCTTGCCACATCCTTAGCTCATAGCTGGTGGGACAGATAAGGAGCCTTGGCACTATCTAACTCAGTAGGAGGGAGAAGAAATGTGGTATTACAGCTGAGACCCTGTGCCACCGGTAAGGGGTCCAGCTGCTGGAGACTTCCCTGACTGCTAGACTTCTCTGATAGAAAGCCCCTCACAACATTCACAGAAATGCAAGCTGGAGAGATGATGGCTCACTGAGTGAAGGTGCTTGCCACCAAGTCTGATGACCTGAGTCATTCCAGGAGCCACGTGATAGAAAAAGAGAACTGACTCCCACTCTTTGTTCTCTGACCTCTACATGTACACTGCACGTATATGTGCACACACATACACACACAGCAAATACATAAAAATGTAGGCGTGAGACAGTTCAACACACTTGCCAGGAAAGAACATGGTACTCGAATCCTGCAGGTTTCAGGAGAGCCAGATGTGGATGACCCATTCCAATAATGAAGCTCAAGGACCTTTGCTCTGGGAAGCAAAGGAGTTCTAGATGCAGTCCCATGAACATAGGCCTGGTGGAGAACAAGATTCCAGGCCCTCACATTCCCACCCTACATGTCTGACTCATGGAGCCTCCTTATTGAAGAGTTATATGCCAGTAAGTCCCAGATACTAGATGGCTTCCCAGAAAAGCAACCTGCATCTGGAGGTCCTCCTCTCAGGTCTTCTAGATCATGGCTGGAATTGCCAAACTGGTCCCTGGGGACACAGCCTAAGGGCTGGTAATCTGAAATCAAGATTGCCTGTTGGAATCCTTTCCCACAAAACATGATGTAGGAATGGCAGGTCCTTGGAACGACACGACTCACTGCTGTACTAAGGCCCCTTCAGCTCACCTCTCTGGAAAAGGCTATGGGGCCATTGAAGTGATTGGCTGGCGTGGGACTGTTGTGTTTTCACGGAGTCAGTGGAGTGCCAGTTGCTGCTGGAGAGATTGTGCCCTAAGTCCAGTGTGGGACAGAAATGCACCATCCTGCAAAGAATAAGCAGAAGTAGCTTGCCCCGTGCCATGCTGTCCCTGCCACCTGCTGGGAATGCCGTCCTCCCCCTCCCCCTTTCTCCTAGTCAGTCTCCAACAAACTCCTGCTCACTTCCAGTGCATGGTATTAAAACTCAAGATAAAGACTAGCCTAGCATGCAAACCATGATCTCAATTTGAGCAAAATACTTATACATGCCACACACGGGATGGAGAATATACCTGTACCACTGTGGAATTTCAAAAAATTAGAAAGTAAATCAATTTTCATATGTGTACAAGGAAACACATGTATTTCACCACACACATATTGTCATAGTTGAGGTTTCTACTTCTGTGCAGAGACACCATGACCATGGCATATTATTGGGGTGACTTACAGCTTAGAGGTTTAGTCCGTTATCATTATGATGCAATACGGTGATGTGCAGGCAGACACGGTGCTAGAGAAGTAGCTGAGAGTCTTACTTGCAGGTAACAGGAAATGGTCTGAGATACTGGGCATGCCTTGAGCATAGTTGAGACCTCAAAGCCCGCCTCCTTGGTGACACACTTCCTCCACAAGACCACACCTACTCCAACAAGGCCACATTTCCTAATAGTGGGACTCCTTTCAGGGGCCACTTTCAAACCACCGCACATATGCAGACGGGTCAGAAAATAAGTTGAGGGAGTTGGTTTTCTCCTCCCACCATGTGGGCCTCACTGATCAAAGCCAAATCGCCCACTACCTGGAGCTGAGTGCTGTCCTTGTTGAGCCATCTCCCCAGCCTCATTATGATATTTAAGAAGGATTTCATTAGTGTCTGCTAATTGTGAGTGATAATAGCTGACATGCTGATGCTTTCATACTGTGTATAAGGTATTTTGACATCATTAGTCATCCCTCACACTCCCCCATCCCTCTGCCTCGCCATTGTCACTGACCCACTCCTCTTTCCCACTGCTCTTCCTTCCACTTTCCTGTCTTTTTTTTTCCTAGTATAGGAGCATGGATAAGAAGTTATTTGCAGGATTGTGAACAACTTACCGATGGTTACACCACTGAAGAAAATGTCTCCCATTGTGTCTCTCTCTGTCTCTCTCTCCCAGCAACCATGAACTGCCTATGAAGCCTCAGGAAGTGGCGGGATCTCATAGCCTCTCAGTCTCAGGGTTTGACCATATGCTTCACCGTGTTTTGTCCCTTCTGCACATCACAATGAAGCAGCCCCTTATTTTCTCTCTGAAGCCTCCTCCACCGCAGCAGTGAGGGAGTCAGCGCGCCTTCTGTGCTCAGCCTGCTCTGGGCATGTATTGCTGCATTCACCACCGTGGGTTAGGGTTGTCTTTATGTCTCCTCCAGATGTCCCTTGGCCTGACTTTCCAAAGCATGACCATTCCAAGACTCTGATCTCAGCCCTAGCCCAAAGAAGCACTCAATGAATGGCTTGTGGAACTCAACAAGACCATGAAAAGTTGGATGCAAGTGTGGCTTCAGCTTGTACAGAGGGAGAAGATGATGATCTGCAACAAGCCAGGAGGACCTCAGTTAGAATCTAAATTGTGATGCTGTCAAGGACAGTTCTTCTCTTTTCAGCCACTGCACTGATGAGATTATCAAGGGCCAGAGAAGTCTAAAGGTAGTCCTGAGCCATGCAGCAGTAAGCACTGGAGTAGAACTCTGGGTTAAGTCTTAACACTTAGCACAAGGTAGGAGAGAGAAAGTATAGCACACTAATGATAACAACAGGAGTGAACATTGGTTGATCCCTGTGCACAAAGCCCTTTCCTGCACCTGTCTTTCATATTATCCAGTGTAAACTATACAACAGGTTCCAGCCTCATTCTTTCTTTGCTTATGAGAAACTAAGGTTCAAAAAGCCTGAATAACTTCTCTAAAGGTCCATGGCCGGTCTAGCCCAATCCACACTTCCTAGAACTCCTGTGCCCATCAGTGAGTGGTGAAACCAAGCGGCAGAGTGGCAGCATTGAAACCCTCGTTTCAAGGGCAGGCCCAGGCCCTGGAGGCTGTGGGAGGCTTAAGTTAATGACAGTCAGATGGGGGGAGTCTGGGGAACAGAGGGCCACTGCCTCAAGCCAGATGTTCCAGAGTCACATTTTTGGGACAAAAGCAACTGAGAAGCCAGTTAAAGCTCCATCCCATCCCGAGGTCTTCTCTTCCTAGCTCGTCTTCTCCGCTTGCTCACTTTGCTCAGTTTTCCGGCCTCCCTTAAGACTGGGGCAGGCATTAGGATGGTGCGGGCCCTCCTGGCTCTGTGTTGGCCTGAACTTTCCTGGCCTTGCTCTTCCATCACTCAATGCTTTGCTGAGCCCATGATTCCCTTGTTCTTTTTTCCACCTTAGGCATTAAATCCTGGTCCGAGCCACCACAGGACTCCTCTCTGTGTGTTCCATGCTTGGCACACTGGTAGCAGAGCCCAGGTCTTCTCGCTTTTGCTGAAGCAACCCTGTCTTTTCAGGCCAATCATTGGGAGGTCAGGTTCCCAACAGCCCTTCTTGACTCTTCAAATCTTCCCCACTTGGGGCTCTTTGGGGTTTGGCATGAATCATGTCTGACCTTTCATGTAATATAGCTATTCCAACTTTACTCAAGTTTTAAGCGAGGGGAAAATGCCTCTGGAGCTATTTCTCAACGCAAAACCTTTTTTTTTCTGTATATATGAGCCTTGTTGGATCCCTGTGGCCTAGATTGAGCTGCCCTGACCCATGAGGTAGCATAGTGTCCTGGGAACTTGACAGATCTGATTAAACACCAGGTTGTTGCTCTCCAGCTTTATGCCCTTGACCTTGAAAGAAAGGGACTTTGCTGTGCTGTGATTTTTTTCCCTCCATATGATAAGGACAATCATGGCTTCTCTACAGGGTTATGTGAGCTCCAGAGACAATGGCTGGCACATGGTGAGCATCCAGGAGAGTGCCCTTGGCACATACTTATTCTTAGTAAGGTGAGTTTATACTGAGGACAGTGCAGTGCCTTGTGTTCAAGGGTTCTCTTCTCTGCCACAAACTGCCCACTGCAGCTCCACTGGGCAGAGTAAACTGTAGCGAGTCTGTGCAGAATAAACTGTAGTGAGTCTGTACAGAATAAACTGCAGGGAGTCTGTGCAGAAAGGTTCATTCCGGGCTACTTAATGGGGGCCTTACAGAATCCTTAGTGGCTTAAAGAAAACAATTCCAGCTTAAGTTTTCTAGAACGGCAAGTCAGCCCATCCAAAAGCCTGCTGTCTCTTCTATAGCATGAAAGCTCTGCTTGATCTAGAAACTTCCATTAAAATTTTGGTTCCCTACCCATGCAACCACTACTGTCATTAGATAGCTACTATGGACAGGAAGGTCTCCAGGCCTGCTACAGTGTGCATCTCCAGAATGAACTCTCTATATATAGATGGACATATAGCCAGGGTAAGCCCTCCTCCACACGCATGGCTCTGTGATCACCACAGAGCAGAAGATGCAGAAATGTAATCTCCACTTTATTCCTACCTCCCGAGTCCCACCCGAGCCCACATCCAGTTGGTATGAAGGCAAGGTGCCAGAGGGGTCTAGGAAGTCCCAGCCTCTGTGGTGCAGAAGACATGCCTACTGAGGGCAAAATGTCTCTGTTGTATTAGCATTCTTTTCCTGGTGGCAGTAGATCCTAGTCTAGGGCCCTGGAATCTACCTTCAAGTACTCTCAGCTTGGCATGTGGTTATCCTCAAGATGGCTTCCAGCATGTCTCTTAGATGGGGACTACGTTATGATCAAAGGTGGAGTAAGTATCTATACTTGTTATTCTATTGGTGCTGTGTCAGAATGCATAGCAGGGCCAACTTAAGGGACAAATATTTCTTTAGGGTCACATTGTCAGAGGGACCCATCTGCCACCACAGGAGGGCATTGTGGAGCAGCGCAATTAATGCCACAGTGGCCACAGAACGAAGAAGGGGAGTGATGATTAGAAAGTATGGCAGGCAGAGTTGGGGGTTGAAGTGGCTCCAGTACCGGGAATGACAAAGTCTGGAGTGTGTCAGGGTAGGGGCTGAAATGGAGTGGCGGGAAAGTCCAGCAGAAGTAAAGACATTGCCCTTGACTCTTCATACTAGGATACTAGATGTCCATCTGTAGGTCACTAAGTGTGGTCAAAAGGAGAAGTTAGGAGGGGAAACAATGAATACATTTCTACAATTTCCAGAAGAGTAATAGCAATAAAAAAAGAGGTTAAGAAAGTAAAGGGAGGATGTTATGGGCTTCACAGAGAGACTAGGGTGATAGAGCAAGACGAAAACACAGGCCACTCATAACGGATGGAATATGGAAACACAGGCAAGACAGAGACATGGGTCACACGTGATGGGAGGAGCCAAGGGATGCAGTGAAGGGTAATTTCCCCTGTCAACTTGACCAGATTGGAGCATGCCTCTAGCTATTTCCAGAGTGGCTTAATGGAGGGGAAGACAGGTTCTGAATATGGGTGACAGTGGCAACTATTTTGTATGTAGGAACAATCTTAGCCCTAGCTCTGCATATCAGGAAGGTACAAATCTACAGGTTAGCCACTGTAGCAGGCAGTGAAGCTGTATGGTTGTTAATAGCCCTGGGAGCCTGGCCAGAGTAAAAGGGAGAAAGGAAAAGGCCAGCAAAACACTGAGATGACATTTTCCCCTCCACTTCTGCTTCCTTGATCTGCTGAACCTTTCCCTCCACTCCATTTCCTGACACACCCTAGATAAGTGGTTCTCAAGTTGTGGGTTGCAACCCTTTGGGGTCGAACAGCCCTTCCACAGAGGTTGCCTAAGACCATCCACATCTCAGAGAGTTACATTGCAATTCGTGACAGTAGCAAAATTAGGCTTAAGAAGCAGGCAATGAAAATAATTTGACAGCTGGTGGTCATCACAATACTAGGAATTGTATTAAGAGGTAACAGCATTAGGGAGGTTAGAACCACTGTTCTAGACTTTGTTTACTCCAGTATGGGTACCACTTTAGCACCCCCTCTCTGCCTGTTCTACTTTCTAAACATCATTCCCCATGCTCAGAGCTCAGTTGCACCAAGCCATTCACATTCTTCTAGTCTACTAGAAGCTCCGATGAATAGACTTATTGCTGCTATTCCAGTATCCATCACATCCTGTCTATTTTCCTCATATGCTAACAGCACAGCCCAACACTATCATCACCAATGGCCCCATCTTTGTACCTCTCTATCACTTTAGCAAAATCCAATCCAAATCGAAGCCCACCTCCCCCTGGCTCTGCATATGGGTGGTTGAAATTGGTCATAGGAGAAACACCATGTCATCAGGAGTCTCCTCATCTCTGATGCTGAGCACGGCAAGGTCCCCAGGGAACTCATTCTCCATAACTTCAGGCTGCTTTCAGAATTTCTGCTTTCCTTTCAAACATCTTGCTTCTCTCCCTCTCTCCCTGTCAACTTTGGATTGTTTTTAAGACAGTCATCTCCATTCCAAGAACACAAAGCTGAAGCTTATGTGTGACTTTTCTTGTGTTATAATGGATAGTGTGTCCCTTCTTTTATTTATGAAAACAATTTCTACTTCCCTGTCTTTCATTATTGTCTATGTAATTACCACAGTCAGAATGAACTGCTGAGGTCACCAATGACCCTCCTCTTGATGAATCCGAGAGTTCGCCTATGCACTATGCTTAATCCCGCACTCTAGAGATGGAAGGCCCAACCCTCATGTCCGCCTCAAACTGTAACCTTTCTGGAATCTGCTGCCCTTGTTGCCTAGCCTTAGGAATACCACTTCCTCCTTTAAAAAAACAAAGCATTGCATTAAACAGAATCCCCAGTTCACAGGATCACATCTTAAGGGGGCCCTAGTCGACTCCATCTTACTTGGGAGCGATGAAGGGCATGTAAGAAGGAACTGTCATGTTCACACTGTCTAGGAACCTTCCTCCAGTAAACAGCTACAGCAAAGACTTTCTTCTGACACAGCTCTAACCCTAAACAAATGGATTTTAGAAAGTGGCAATTTCAGTAGCTTACAGGACTAGAAGAGATTTTGAGGACCTTGTAATCTAGCCCTCTCTTCCTGTAGAGAAGAAACATAAGGTGCCAAGATGTTACCCAAGGTCAGACAGACAGAGCAAGTGATGTTAAGGCCCTTTTCAGCAGAGCAGGAAGACGCCTACCACCGGCTCGGCAGTGGATATCCTTGGCTCCCTAGACCCAGAGTCTGAGGGGATCTGTGCCAGCTCTTGTCATCAGAATGATCTCAGTGCACATCTATGTGGGAAAGAGAGGCATCGGATAGGGAAGAAGAAATTAAGGATGTAATTTAAGCAATATCTAGCCGAGCCTGATTCGGCAGGGGTTCATTCTAGAACATACTATGGTACACAGAGAGGAGTTGCCTCATACAGGGAGGAGATTCTTGAAGTTTCCCGTGATGTGGGAGTTCCTTGCTCTACATAGCTGGTAGTTACTTTTAAATACCATTAGGTAAAACTTGCCTGTCCCTCTGAAGGACAACATTCCTCAACAGGTCTTAGGTCTGGACTGTGCGTAGCAATGTGCCAGAAGGTGTGGGAGGTGGGGTCTAGGTGCCGGAATGGGAAATGGGTCCCAGGAGATCTAGGTCAGACACTGGCGACGTCTTCTATAGTGGCCAAGAGGAAACTCTCTGGATCCCAGCAAAACAACTGGGCTTCACTATCAGCGATGTAACCTTGAGTAAGTCACTAGAGCTTTGGTTCCCTGATCCAAAACTTAGGATTGCCGTGAGCAGCCATTGAACTAATGGGTAGTACTTAGTCTAATGACTACATTCAGTAATATTATTGTAATTATTATTAATAATTATATTACTATAATTGCAAGTAATTATAGTGATGATTAAAAATTGACAGCCGTGGCATTGGGGCTATCTGATGTTGCCATGCATCTCTTAGCATCCCAGGGAACCAGACAGGCATTGTCCATGTCTCAGCAACATCATTAAGAACATCCAAGACAGAGCATTATTTTTAGCCACAATGTGGATGTGAATGTGTGTCATTGGTGCTCCTATCTCACCACTGAGATAATTAACCAGAAGCAATTACACTGCACTTGGCAAATTGCAGCTTTGCCCTCTGTGAAAGAGACGGGTTTTATTTATACTTCCTCCCTTGGGTTTTATTTTTTTTGATTGATCACATATCGCGTTCGATAGTTAAAGGTGAAGTCCTGACATGGGCCTCACCTAGGTTCCCCTCAGGGCTGACCTCCTGTCTGTACCACAGCAGCTGTCTCCGTGGGCAATCTGCACAGCTGAGCAATCACAGTGCTTCCATCCCAAACACATCCGCAGAGGACCCCTTTTCACTTGCGGTAGTAGAATCAATGCCACACCCTGAGTTGAACACCTCATCTTCCCTGCATTGCCTTTTCTAATTTCAGAAAATTAGACTTACTGCTGTAAGTCAAGACATGTGCAAAATATTGAGTCCACAGAAATCTGGGCATTCAAAGTAGAGGCTCCAGTCATTCTATCTACGGGAATCCGGGATGCTAAGGATGCTGAGTGAACACTGAATATGCATTACCCTTCAGAGCAAGAGGGGGGAGAAAACAGGCATCCTGACAATTCCAAGTGGGTTTACTATGCCTGCCCCGTCAATGAAACAGAGCGTAGAAATTCCTTAAAGACAGAAGCAAAACTTTTCAGTTCCTATAGATTTCCTCCTAACATGATTATTGTATGGATCATGACAATTTGTGTTCCATTTTGTTGTTTATTTGATAATTTGATTGTTTTGATTTTATGTGCATTTGTGTTTTGCCTGCTTGAGGGTGTTGGGTACCCTGGAACTGGAGTTGCAGACAGCTGTGAGCTGCCATGTGGGTGCTGGGAATTGAACTCAGGTCCCCTGGAAGAACAGCAAGTGTTATTAACTACTGAGCCATCTCTCCAGCCTCAATTGTTTGATGATTTTAAAGACAGATCTTAATATGTAGCCTAAGCGTCCTGAAACATATAGAATAGCCTGGCCTCACCTCAAGTTTACGATTCTTCTGCCTCAATGTCTGGAGTGCTACAGTTACAGAAGAGTAGTATTTCTGCCTTGTGTTAGTAGTGTGTGTGTGTGTGTGTGTGTGTGTGTGTGTGTGTGTTCTGGTTTTCACAGGACATGTGTGTGTGCTTGTGTCTGGAGGCCAGAATACAGCCTCAGGCAGGGTTTCTACTGATCTGTGAAACGAGGCTGTCTGGCCAGTGAGACCTGTCTTGGCTTCCGCAGCACAATTACAAGTGCACACTACCACACCTTGCTTTTTTGGGAAAAAAAAATGGTTGTTCTATGAAAATGTGGTGGAACGCAGGTCCTGCAAGTGCTTTCCTGGATGAACTATCTCCCACAGCCTCTGCATTAGAATTTTTATTAATAAAAAAATATGAAAATGACTGAGTTGTTAGCATTTTAGTATACAATAGTTTTCAGACCATACAATGCTGTTTAATAAACACTCAGTAGAGGTCTAAATTTATAAACCCATGATTTCCTTTAAAAAAAATAGTTGTCTTTTTTCAAGACAAGGTTTCTCTGTGGAATCACCCTGGCTATCCTGGAACTCTTTTTGTAGATCAGGATGGCCTTGAACTCACAGAGATCCACCTGCCTCTGCCACCCAATGCTGGGACTTAAAGGCATGCCCCCACTACCACCTGGAGGGCTGGTGTTTTTTATAGAATGAAACAAAAATATTAGCCAAGAGGATACACTGTTACAGAGTATTTGTTTTCACTGTAGAAATGTGTCTTTGCCTAAGATGCCTTCTGATTGGTTTAATACAGAGTTAAATGGCCAATAGCTAAGCAGGAGAGAGTAGATGGGACTTCTAGGCTAATAAAGAGAAGGAGGAGAAATCTAGGCACATGATTTTACCAGAAGATTTGGAGCAAGTCGGATGTGCCATACTAAGAAGAGGCAACCAAGTCTCGTGGCAGAACACAGGTTTTAAAAAATGGGTTAATTATGTTCTAATAACTAACTGGAAAAAAGCCTAAGCTAAGGCCAAGCTTTCATAATTAATAAGTCTCTGGGTCATTATTTGTGAGCTGGCAGCTCAAAGATGGTCTGACAAGAAA
This sequence comes from Ondatra zibethicus, assembly GCA_004026605.1. Classification (NCBI taxonomy): domain Eukaryota; kingdom Metazoa; phylum Chordata; class Mammalia; order Rodentia; family Cricetidae; genus Ondatra; species Ondatra zibethicus. The sequence continues at coordinate 22,875 of PVIU01002501.1, read as the reverse complement.
TCTTACCACATTGGGCACTCAGTGTGGGAAAATGGGGGACATGTTATGGGATATTTTGATCACACTCTGATACTCTCAAAAGAGTTTAGCCTGAATCAGAAGGCAAAGCTAGATACTAGCTGACCAAAATTAGCTATGGAGGTTTGGAGGACCCAGGACATATCAAGGGACATAGGAATTAGTAAGGATTGGCTTAGAAAGATGCTGGGCCCTTTTGGATTGAGGAAAAAAGAGAGAGGAGGTAACTCATTGCTCCTTTGCTGCTTTTCTGATCAATCAGGTTTTTTACCCTGTTACCAGACTCCTGAGTTTTTGTTAATAAAAGAATAATTAGGTAAGCACTTCATAGTCCAACATAGGACACAGGATCATGCGGCAACTGCTTGCAGCCAGCTTTGCAGCTGCTAAAATCGCTGCCACAGTTGGCTTCTCCCTACCTCTCCCAGGTCCTCTGTGTGAGTCACGAGTTTTCCAGTTGCAGCCTTTCTATGGCAGCCTCCAGCTGCCTCCTGTCCCCCGCCCCAAACACCACAGGTGGCATGGCCCCAAACATTGTTGGAGTCAGCCACCCACCGCCTGCCGGCTCTGTCATTCAGGCAGCCCCCACGCCCTTGTTTCCCACAACACAAGCTTCCTCTGCATGTCCCCCTGTGTCTGCTTTTCAAGCAGTTTGCTCCCTCTCCCCATGGACTGCAGGCTTCCCATGGACTCCCTTCTTGGGCTGCTGCCTCGCCAGATTGACCACCTCAGGTCACGCACCACTCACGTTCTCTGCCCAACTGTATGCCGTAGTGACAGCCAGACCCGTCATCAGCAGATCTGGTGAGACACCTGGGAATTCTTAAGAGGGAAAGTAATTTTAAAAAAGGTTTCCCCATGTTAAGAATAGGGAACAATATTATAATGCAGGGAGTTAGGTCTCTATATGGATCCACAATAGATGGTTTGAAAATGGAAAAGTTAAAAAAAAAAGAAAGAAAATAGAAAAGTTAAATGAAGTAAAAATTAACGTAGTTAGGATTGATATGATGTTTATTATAATCATTATTGATTTGGTAATTCATGTTTTGCTCTTTAAAAACTGGTTTGATATTGGTGCCAAATACAAAAAAATGACAGATAAGAGTCACACCTTAGAAAGACCTACTAATGAAACTAAAAAAAACATATTCATACACAGACAGAGGAGTTTAGAGCAGAACTTACTACACTATTGTATAATGAAACTGAAGAGGAACAGCCCACAGTTATTAGAAAACCAATCTTATTTTTTTTTACCTACCATTCAAGAATGACCACCAGATGATAGACACCCCCAAGGATATACAGAAGTTACCTGGGATTCTGTAGAAATGACAGATGGTTAGATTTGAAGATATTTAAAGAAGCAGTGATTTCATATGGTATGCATTCAACCTTTGTAAAGCAGATGATAAATTCATGGGCAACTCAAAACAAAATTATCCCCCAAGACTAGAAAGATTTAACTTTAAGCAATATTGGAAAACATGGCGGAAAGAGAAAGCTAAGGTGATAGAACAATGAACTAGGGCTAGAGGTACTGAAATTTCCCAAGATTCAATCTTTACTGAAGTCTAGATTTGATGATCTCACCTTGGCCCTATGCCATATAGCAGCTTTGAATGGTTGGGACAGTATTGAAGAATCAGGAAAGAGGACTGAATCATTTACTAAAATTATACAAAGCCCAAAAGAAACCTTCACTGATTCTTTACAAAGATTGACTTCAGCTGTAAATAGAATGATGTCAGATCAGAAGTCAAACAAATATTAATTGAATCTTTGGCTTTGGAAAAGGCTAATTCAGATTGCAAAAGGGCAATCAGGACTTTAAAGGCAAGATCAGCAGCAATAAATGAATTGATCAGAAATACAGTTGATAATGGCTCTTACACATATGATACTTGAAAAGAAGTAATTTCTAAAATTTTTGAGAAAAATTTAAAAATTAGATGTTTGAATTATGATAAACCTGGTCATCTTAAAAAGGACTATAGGCAAGATTTTCCCATAAACAATGATTTTTCTAGAGATAACCAAACAGAGTCCCCAGCTTTCCAGAATATGCAAAGGGCAGCATTAGATTAATGAATACAGATCAATAAGGGACAGACATGGTATCTCTTTGACATCAGGAAATGCCTCAAAGGTCCTCTCACAGGACCCAATGTCAAATTTGGCTCAATCATTCTCTGTCAGCATTGAGGAAACCCATCCACACAGCAATTAAAAGACTTAATGCCTGTTGTTAAAAAATCATACTGCTTGAAAGTCTGAGGCAACAATCTCCATAGAAGCAGGTACAAGGGAGCAAACTGTTGAGAAAGGAAGCCCAAGCCAGAGACCTCTGTGGGACCAGGTGCGAGTCAAGGACATCTGTGGGAACAGGCTTGAGTCAGTGACCTCTGCCAGAGCAGGCCTGAGGCAGCAACCTCCACAGGAGCAGGTACAAGGGAATGAGTGCCGAGGGAGCAGGCCCTAGCCAGAGAACTCTGCAGGACTGGGCATGAGTCAAGGAACTCTGAGGGAGAAGGCCCAAGTCATAAACTTCTGTGGGTCAAGGCTCAAGCCAGGGACATCTGCAAGACTGGATGCAAATCAGCAACCTCCAAGGGAACAGGCCTGAGCCAGTGACCTATGCCAGAACCGGTCTGAGCCAGCAACCTCAGGAGGATCAGCCCCAACCAAGCAACATCCATGGGAGCAGGCCCAAACGTCCCTGGGTTACAGAGCAACCCCCGAGAGCTGAATGACCTCTAGGAACACTGAGTAACCTCCAGGGTGACTGGAACCATGGCCCTGACTGCACAACAAGGAACGACCATCTGAGCCTTGAATCCACTGGCACGTGAAGATTGATCACAAGAGACACAGTTCCAACTACATCAACCAAAAGAAAATATTGGTAGACAAGGTAAGAACACACTCACCACCACAAAGAACAACATGACACCAAGAAAAACTAGTGGCCCTGCAACAGCAAGACTTGAACAACCAAATGAAAATGAAGCAGAAGAAAATGAACTAAAAAAAAACTTTAGAAGAATGTTTGAGACCCTTGAAGAGGAAATGAAAAATTCCCTCAAAGAAATTGAGGAAAAGACAAACAAAAAATTGGAACAAATCAAGAAATTCCTTAAAGAAAATCAAGAAAAAGCAATCAAACAGATAAGAGAAATGATTAAAGACTTGAAAACCAAAATAGAGACAATAAAAAAACCACAAACCTGGAGAATTATAGAAACAGAAATTACTAGAAAACAAACAGGAACCACAAATGCAAGCATAAACAGCAGAATACAAGAGAGGGAAAAGAGAATTTCAAGCGTTGAAGATAAAATAGAGGAAATAGACTCATCAGTCAAAGAAAACATTAAATCTAACAAAAGTGTAACACAAAATATCCAGGAAATATGGAAACCATGAGAAGACCAAACCTAAGAATAATAAGGATAGAAGAAGGAGAAGTCCAACTCAAAAGCACAGAAAATACATTTAACAAAATCATAGAAGAAAACTTTCACAACCTAAAGAAAGATATGCATATAAAGATACAAGAAACTTACAGAACACCAAATAGTCAAGATCAAAAATACTCCCCTCACCACATAATAATCAAAACACTAAACATACAGAATAAAGAAAGAATATTAAGAGCTGTAAAGGAAAAAGGCCAAGTAACATATAAAGGCAGACCTATCAGAATTACACCTGATACCTCAATGAAAATAAGGAAAGCCAGAAGGTCATGGTCAAGTGTTATGCAGACATTAAGAGACCACGGATACCAGTCCAGACTACTATACCCAGCAAAGCTTTCAACCACCATAGAAGGACAAAAAAAGATATTCCATGACAAAACCAGATTTAACCATACCTAGCCACAAACTAAGCCCTACACAAAGTACTAAAAGGAAAACTCCAAAACAAGGAAGTTAGCTACATCCACAAAAACATGGACAATAGATGATTTAACAGCAGCAAATCCCAAAGAAATGGAAAACACACAAAATAATATCACCAACAACAAAAACTAAAATAACAGGACGCAGAAATCACTGGTCACTAATATCCCTTAATATAAATGAACTCAACTCACCTATAGAAAAAAACACAGGCTAACGGTTTGGATATGAAAACAGAATCCATCCTTCTGCTGCATACAAGAAACAGACCTCAACCTCAAAGACTGACATCACCTCAAAGTAAAGGGTTGGGAAAAAAAATTCCAATCAAATGGACCTAAGAAACAAGCTGGTGTAGTTATCCTAATATCTAACACAATAGACTTCAAACTAAAACCAATCAAAAGAGACAAAGACATATTAGTCACAGGAAAACTCCATCAAGAGGAAATACTGGACATCTATGCCCCAAATACAAGGACACCCTCATATGTCAAAGAAACACTTCTAAAGCTTAAATCATATATTAAACCCCACACACTAATAGTGGGAGACTTCAACACCCCACTCTCAAAACTGGACAGTTGTGTCAGACAAAAAATTAACAGAGAAATAAGGGAACCAACAGATGTTATGACTCTAATGGACTTAATAGACATCTACAGAGCTTTCCGTCCAAACATAAAAAAATATAGCTTCATCTCAGCACCTCATGGAACCTTCTCAAAATTTGTCCACATACTAGGTAACAAAGCAAACCTCGACAGATACAAAAAAAATTGGAATAAACCCATGTATCTTATTGGAATCATCATGGCTTAAAATTAGAATTCAACAACAACACTAATTCCAGAAAGTCCACAAACACATGGAAATTAAACAATGCTCACATGAATCATCAATGGGCCAAGGAAGAAATAAAAGAAGAAATTAAAGACTTCCTAAAATTCAATGAAAATGACCATACAACATACCTTAATTTATGGGACACATGAAATCAGTGTTAAGAGGAAATTTTATAGCACTAAATGCCTACATAAAGAAGCTGGGAAAATCCCACACTAGTGAATTAACAAAACATCTGAAAACTCTAGAACAAAAAGAAGCAAACTCACCCAAGAGAACTAGAGAACAGGAAATAATCAAATTGAGAGCTGAAACCAAGAAAATAGAAACAAAGAAAACAATACAAAGAATCAATGAGACAAAGAATTGGTTCTTTGAGAAAATCAACAAAATAGACAAACCTTTATCCAAACTAACCAAAAGGCAGAGATAGAATATCCAAATTAACAAAACCAGAAATGAAAAGGGGGACATAACAAAGGACATGGAAGAAATCCAGAGAATCATCAGGTCATATTTTGAAAACCTGTACACAACAAAATTGGAAAACTTAAAGGAAATGGACAACTTTCTGGATAAATATCACTTACCAAAATTAAGTCAAAACCAGATAAACAAATTAAATAGACATATAACTGCAAAAGAAGTAGAAACAGTCATCTAAAGTTTTCCAATCCAAAAGAGAAAAAAGAAAAACAGGGCCAGATGGTTTCAGCACAGAATTCTACAAGATTTTCAAAGAAGAACTAATACCAATACTCCTCAAATTGTTCCATATGGTAGAAACAGAAGGAACATTGCCAAACTCTTTTGGTGAGGCTACAATTACCCTAATACTACATAAAGACATTACAAAGAAAGAGAATTACAGACCATTCTCACTCATGAACATGGATGTAAAAATACTCAATAAAGTCCAAGAAGATATTTAAAAAATCATTCACCATGATCAAGTAGGCTTCATCCCAGAGATGCAGGTATGGTTCAACATACAAAAATCTGTCAAAGTAATCTACCATATAAATAAACTGAAAAACAAAACCATATGATCATCTCACTAGATGCTGAAAAAGCTTTTGACAAAATACAATATCCCTTCATGATAAAGGTCTTGGAGAGATCAGGAATACAATGAACATACCTAAACATAATAAAGGCAATTAACAGCAAGCCATCAGCCAACATCAAGCTAAATGGAGAGGAATTCAAAGCAATCCCCTAAAAAAAGTAACAAGACAAGATTATCCACTCTCTCCATATCTATTCAATATAGTTCTTGAGGTTCTAGGTAGAGCAATAAGACAGCAAAAGAATATCAAGGGAATACAAATTGGAAAAGAAGTCAAACTCTCACTATGCTAATGATATGATAGCTTACATAAGTGACTCCAAAAATTCTACCAAGGAACTTCTACAACTCATAAATACCTTCAGGAATTTAGCAGGATACAAGATTAAGTCAAAAAAAATCAGTTTCCTTCTTTTTCACAGATGATAAATGGGCTGAAAAAGAAATCAGAGAAACATCACCCTTCACAATAGTCACAAATAACATAAAATATCTGGGAGTAACTCTAACCAAACAAGTGGAAGACCTGTATGACAAGAACTTTAAATCTTTGAAGAAAGAATTGAAGAAGACAACAGAAAATGCAAAGATCTCTCATGCTCTTGAGTAGGTAGAATTAATAGTAAAAATGGCAATCTTACCAAAAACAATCCACAGAGTCGATGCAATGCCCATCAAAATCCCAGCAAAATTCTTCACAGACCTCCAAAGAACAATACTCAACTTCATATAGAAAAACAAAAAACTCAGAATAGCCAAAACAATCCGGTACATAAAGGAACTTCTGGAGGCATCACAATCGCTGACTTCAAACTCTACTACTGAGCTACAGTACTGAAAACAGCCTGGTATTGGCATGAAAACAGCCTAGTATTAGCATAAAAACAGACAGGAGGACCAATGGAACTGAATCGAAGACCCAGATATAAATCCACACACCTATGAACACCTGATTTTTGACAAAGAAGCAAATAATATAAAATGGAAAAAAGAAAGCATATTCAACAAATGGTGCTGGCATAACTTGATAGCAACATGTAGAAGAATGAAAATAAATCCATATCAATTGCCATGCAAAAACTTCAAATGCATCAAAGACCTCAACATAAAATCAACCACACTGAACCTCATGGAAGATAAAGTGGGAAGTATGTTTGAATGCATTGGCATAGGAGACCACTTCATAAATATAACTCCAGTAGCACAGACACTGAGAGAAACAATTAGTAAATGGGACCTCCTGAAACTGAGAAGCTTCTGTAAAGCAAAGAACATGGTCAACAAGACAAAATGGCAGCTTACAGAATGGGAAAAAATCTTCACCAACCTCACATCAAAGGGCTGATCTCCAAAATATACAAAAAAACTCAAGAAATTGATCATCAAAAGAACAAATAATCCAATAAAAAATGGAATATAGACCTAAACAGAGAACTCTCAACAAAGGAATCTAAATGGCTGAAAGACACTTAAGAAAATGTTCAACATTCTTAGTCATCAGAGAAATGCAAATCAAAACAACTCTGAGATTCCATCTTACACCTGTAAGAATGGCCAAGATCAAAAACACTGATGACAACTTATGCTGGAGAGGTTGTGGGAAAAAGGGAACACTCCTGCATTACTGGTGGGAATGCAAGCTGGTACAGTTCCTTTGGATGTCAGTGTGGCAATTTTTCAGAAAATTAGGAAACAACCTTCCTCAAGACCCAGCAATACCACTTTTGGGTATATACCCAAAGGATGCTCAAACATAGCACAAAGACATGTGCTCAACTATGTTCATAGCAGCATTGTTTGTCATAGCCAGAACCTGAAAACAACCTAAATGCCCCTCGACTGAAGAATGGATAAGGAAAATGTGGTACATTTACACAATGGAGTATTACACAGCAGAAAAAATAACAAGATCTTGAAATTTGCAGGCAAATGGATGGATCTAGAAAACATCATATTGAGGGAGGTAACCCAGACATAGAGAGACAAATATCATATGTACTCACTCATAAGTGGCTTTTAGATATAAAGCAAAAAGAAAAAAAAATTCTACAATTCACAATTCCAGAGAACCTAGACAACAAAGAGGACCCTAAGAGAGCCATACATGGATCTAATGTACATGGGAAGTAGAAAAAGACAAGATATCCTGAGTAAATTGGGAGCATGTTGATCATGGGAGAAGGTAGAAGGGGAGGGGAGAAAAAGGGAGAGGAGAGGATAAAAATATATAGCTCAATAAAAAAGAAAAATAGACAAAAAAAACCACCAAAAAATCATATTGCTCTGGATAACTGAACAGCTTCAGTAAATAAAATATAATTTTCAGCAAAGACCATAAAACAAGTATTGTGTCAAACTTCTATAACTGATCAAAGATGAAAGCTAAGAATAAAAATAAATGACATTGTAATTAAAGATTTGGTTGACAAAGGTATAGATTTAACAATAATTTCACAAAAATCTTTGCATCTATATTGGCTTCTTCAGAAAGTAAATATTCAGATTCTAGGAATTAGAACTTTATCTCAGGTAAAACAAAGTGCAACATGGGTCTGATATATAGGGCCAAAAGGACAGATAGGAAAATTAAAGCCATATGTGGTTAACATAGCAATGAATTTATGGGGGCATGATTTGGCACAGCAATGGAAAATATTGATTAACATTCCTCCAATCTCAGAAACAAACCATAAACTAAAGTATTCTTCTGAGGAAAATATTAGAAGGTATTATCCACAACAGTCCCCAACATTTCAGGTTGTACATAAGCAGGGCACAAAAGCTGTTGATATTTCAAAAGTACCACCAACTCTGCCTTTAAAATGGTTAACTGACAAACCTGCCTGGGTGGAACAATGACTTTGAGATCATAAAACTTAGAGGCACTAGAACAGCTGGTATTGGAGCAATGAAATTCTCAACATTTTGAAGATTCAACCGGTCATTGGAATTCTCCTGTATTTGTCATTAGAAAGAAATCTAGAAAATGGAGAATAGTAATAGATTTAAGATCCATAAATAAGATGATTCAGTCAATGAGCTCTTACAGGCTAGAATTTCCTTGCCTTCTCTGTTACCTAAAGACTAGTATATTATAGTGACTGATTTAAAAGACTGCTTTTTTACTATACCTTTCCAAGAACAGGATAGAGAAAAATTTCCTTCACAGTATATACTTATTCCCAACCTGTTAAAAGATGTCAGTGGAAAATTCTTCCACAAAAGATGTTCAACAGCTCCACCTAGTGTCGATATTTTGTACAACAGCCTTTTGAAATAATTTGTAAACAGCTTTCTCAATCTATAATTTTACATTATATGGATTATATCTTACTAGCCCATTCAGACTCAGATACCTCAGAAAAAAATGTATGAAGAAACAAAGAAAACTTTGCCTCATTAGGGAATACAAATTGCTCCTAAATAAATACAAAGAGGAGATTCTATTAATTACCTAGGCTATAAGATAGTTTTACAAAAAGTTCAACTACAGAAAGCATAAATCAGGAAAGATGGGTTATGAACTCTTAATGATTTTCAAAAATTGCTGGGAGATATTAATAGGCTATGGCCCACAATTGGATTGACAACTCAAGAACTAGGCAATTTATTTCAAACCTTAAAAGATGACAAGGATTTGAACAGTCCAAGAAAATTATCAACTGATGCTGAGAGAGAATTGGCTTTGGTAGAAGAGAAATTACAAAATGCATATGTGGATCACTTGAATCCATAGCTTGATTGTATCCTGGCTATATTACCTTCTACTCATTCTCATATAGGAATTCTTATGCAGAGAGATGATAATATCTTAGAATATTACACAAACAGAGGAAAAAGTTAAAGGTTTTTGAACTGATTCTGAAAGGAAAATTGAGTTTGTCAGTTAACAGGAATATACCCAGAATAAATTGTGATAACTTTAAATAATGCTGAAATTGTCTCACTGTGTGCAGAAAATGAGCATTGGCAAAGAGCTTGCAGTAATTTCTTGGGAGAGATTAGCAAAAAAATATACCAAAAGCAAGAGATGTCAGTTTGTAAAAAGAACTAATTGTATTCTTCCTTACATTGCATGAGGGACACCAATTTCTGGAGCCTCTGCATTGTATACTGATGTAAATAAATCAGCAAAGGCAGGTTATATATCAGGAAAGTTAAGTGTAAGCCTAATAAACCCTTTTCTTCTTAACTTGCTTTTTGGTCATGGTGTCTTTGTTATAGCAATAGAAACCCTAACTAAATAGTTACTGACTCTCAATATGCAGAAAGAGTGTTTTACATGTTGAAAGCACTGAATTTATTCCAGATGATTCAGAATTAACTTTGCTATTTATTCAATTACAAGCAATAAGCAGTAATAGAAATCATCCCTAGGATATAACACATATCATATTCCATATGGGTCTACCAGGCCCTCTAGCACAAAGTAATGATGAAATTAATCAGCTATTGGAAGAAAATGTGCTAGAAACCTCAGAATTTCATAAGAAACACAATGTTAATAGCAAAGGTTTGAATAAACATTTTCTATTATTTGGCAACAAGTCAAGGAATTTATAAGAAAAAATGTTGTTATTGTATAAGCAAATTCCATTGCCTCCAGGAAGTAATTAAAAAGGTACTCAAAGAAATAAAATTTGGCAAATGGATGTATTTCATTTTATGGAGTTTGGAAAATTAAAGTATGTGCACCATACCTTATATACATATTTGGAATTTCAATGGGCAACTGCTTTGAATTTTGAAGGGACTGATTCTGTAATTGCATATTTATTAGAAGTTATGGGAATAACTACACAGATTAATCCTGAAAATGCTCCAGTATATGTCTCTAATAAAACAGTTTTTGCATATTACAGGTATACCACACAATCCTACAATAAACACAGTTATAGAAAGATCTAATTGTACTTTAAAAGATATGGTTAATACATAGAAAGGGATAGTATAGATCTCTAGAGACAGATTGCAGAATTTCTCATTGACTTTAAATTTTCTAAATGCTAATGAGAAAGGAATGGCAGCTGTGGAAAGACATTGGATAATAGAAAAAACATAAATTAAATCAGCCTGTATACTTTAAAGATGTATTGACCCCAGAATGGAAACCAGGATATGTGTTACAATAGGGAAGAGGCTTTTCTTTTGTTTCCACAGGAGAAGAAAAGCTATGAATACCATCAAGATTGATAGATTCAAACAGGAAATATCTCTTGATTAGGAGAGCGGTTGATAGTTCATCAGACAGCATGGCCATTCAGTCTAAACTAACCTATAAGAATAACAAATGCTTTTCATTTGATCAGATATCACCTGTCAAAAAGGAAAACTCCCCCAAATTATGGTTGGGCAGGGTTCTGATTTTGTCTTCCAGGAGAATAAAAGCACCCAACTAAGGAATCTGAAGACCGCTGGACAAATGAGATGTCTGAAGAAAAAGGATGAATCATCCAGAGATAATGTCCCAGGAACAAAAGTAAGGTGACCTGTTGGTACATTACATTTCTAACAGGATAAAATTTCATAAATCTTCACAAATGTTGATTTTTGCTGTCCTGTACAGACATATAAAGCAAATGATTTTTTGTACTCCAAATTAAATTAAAAATTAAAGTTGGCTTTAGAGTTGGAGTATGGCTATCCCCTTCTCTAAAACCAAGCATGCTTATTAAAGGAAAATCCAAAAATCTCTGTTTCGTGTCAGAAGAGTCACCTGATATGGGACAACAGAGAAAGTAAAATTAAGGGACTACTATATTGCCACTAATCTCATAATCCTTTGATTTTATTTTGCCTCTTTAAAACTTTTCTTAAGGTATATTATCTCAAAATTTATAAGGTTAATATGTATATATTTAAACTTTCTGTCATGATATTAATGGTTATATAGAGCACTAATTCTAGAAATAGGCTTCTTCCAGCTTCTTGTATGTGATTTCGGGCTTCAGTATGAAGCAGGAAACAGGAATTAGGTTTGTATAATCTGGATGTACTTAACAAATGTAGTCCTTCAACTTCTCCAAAATTTTCTGGATATGACATTTAAAATGCTTAAGTTTTCTGCAGTAAACCATGATCATCCCTAATAACAACTTTTAAAGTCTCTAAAAAGATGATGGGGCCCCACAATGATGATTGTACCTGGTTTATGGTAATGCCACTAAGCTGACAAAAGACACCCAAAGATCAACTTTGAACTAAAAACTGCTCAGGACAATTTCAAGGTGGTTAACTAAGATGGTTCAGCCTCACAGACTACTCCAGTCAGGACTCCACAAAGCCCTGCACTTTTTCATCACACTTAGACTGGACAACAGCTAGCTCTCCCAGGACTTGACCAGTATCTTAATTTTATCAGTGTCCTCTAAAGGTGCCATCAGTCACAGGATACAAAACGATGCCCACATTTCCAAGAGGTGGGTGGGTGGTCTTTAATAATTTGTAGGTTATAGATGTTTATCATTGTTTATAGGGTTGGGTACAAGTTGTTACTGATCATGGTCAGGAAAAAAACTAAACAAAGGAGATCTCATTCTGAAAAGAAAAAATAGGAGATATAGAAATGATAGGGAAAAGGGTAGAGTATTGAATCTGCTTTTAAACTAAAAAAAAACAACAATTAGTCTTAAATATTTTACATTGGTATGGATTTTTGAATATTGGTACAAATTTAAGGTTATTTTTGTTATAATGTATACATATTTCTATTCTTGTTTAAGGTATTGTACCTATGCAGCTCATTTGAAAATTTAATGTAAACTTCTAGTCCTTGAAAGCTATTTAGGAAAATACGGGTTTGTAGTAAGCCATCTATAACAATCAAACTTATAGTCATGATAGGTACATTTTCAAGATCAAACAGAGATATGTTTTTAAATAGACAGATGGTCTTCAAAAACTTCAGAGACCTAAAGAATATGGCATTCAAGATGTTTTAATAACATAAGGTTTTTCATTACAGTGAGACATGTCTGCTCCTAGCAGCACCAATCTATTTCACAGAAGATTGTAGGCACCAAAGAACCTTCCTATGGAGTTTGCTTTTTGTGGCAAAAGCTAATCATTTGGTCAAGAGCTGCCCTTGCCTTGACTGCTAATATGTTGTCTACATTGAACAAGCAGGACACAAAAGAAGGCAACTGGCAAACTTTGCCAAGAGAAGATAGAACAGTCCTTCAAAATTTCTGCTTCACAAAAATGTCTGTCAGATATTCTAGGATTGTAGATTGAAGATAGATGCCCCAATGTTGCAGAAGAATCTTGAGTGACTATCTGGACAGCCAGTAGTTTCTCTGTAGTTTCTTTAGTTTTGGAATTTGCTTGTTCTGCACTTCCTGTTTACTCATGTAATATTATTTACTTCTCAGGTTTTTTATGGGGTTGAAGACTAAATAGTTATAGTTACAGTTTTCCCTGCTACCAAATTAAAAAAAGAAATTAAAAAAAAGGTATAAAGTATATAAGGTTGAGAGACATAAAATCTTAAATTGTTTATCTAAAAAAATATTTTGAGGTCTAAAACAATAGTTTGGGGTTGATAATACTAGTTAGTATAGAAAATGAATTAAGTACAAAACTTAGGACTCACCAAGATAGGATAGATAATAGAGCATTTTCTCTGAATTTGCCAAATGTAAATGGACTGAACATTGTGAATGTAATTCAGACCTTATAGCTGTACTTATTGTATATTGTTTTACTGTGTTAGAGGTAAAACCTCCCCTTTTTATTTAGACAAAAAGGGGGAAATATTATGAGATATTTTGATTGCACTCTGAAACTCCCAAGACTGACAATAAAGTTTACCTTGAGTCAGAGGGCAGAGCTGGCTACTAGCTGACCAAAATTAGCCATAGAGGTTTTGGAGGACCCTGGACATGGTGATACAGGAAGTAGTAGGGAGTGGCTTAGAAAGAAGCCAGGTCCTTAAGGGTCAAGAAAGGAGAGAGAGAGGAGGTCAGTGGTTGTTTCTCCAACACTTCATTGATCAGTTATGTTTTTACCCCATATCTGACTCCTGAGTTTTTATTGATAAAAGAATAATTAAAAGCTTCAATACACACCCTGACTAGATTTTTAATTCTATTCTGCATCCATATTTGTCTCTTTTGAGAGACAGTGGGGAAGAGAAGAAGAAGGAATGGAGGGAGGGATAGAGAGAGAGAGAGAAAGAGAGAGAGAGAGAAAGAGTTTACTTCATTGGGTGACAAAATAAGAAAGGAAAGGAGGCACCCAGCCACATTCTTCATAAACAACCCTGATAATGTCTGCTACTGTGGTATGGTAAGTTGACATTTAACCACACACTGTCACAAACTAGCTGCATGCTATGCGCCCCTGGTCTCCACAGTGTGAGTGGCTCCCCTGGTGGTATCATAGGTCAACATCATTGCTATTATTATACAAAATAATATTTGAAATACAAGGGGAAATATTACTTTAGAACAGATTTTCATCATTCAGTTTCATCTTTATACACTAGCAACTAACTTTATTTAAAATGTGTCTCAGTTACTAATTTTTTTAATCTAGAAGTTGGCTATTAACATCTTACACATTGTAGATATTGTATTAGGCCCAAGAGGTGAGGTTATGAGGTAGTTCCTGCTGTAAGGGAGGCTAGGGGAGATAACTAAGCATCAGTCCAAAAGAATGCTCCCAATAAACACAGAGTACTAAGGAGTTTGAGAAGAGACAAAATCTTGGCCTTCCCAAGGGAAGTTGGAGCTGAGCTCTAGTGGTTGTTGAGTAATAAAAGACAAGAGAATCTAAGAAGGAGGAGCAGCTTACACAAAGGTATGGAGGTTCAGGACATGACTTGCTGCAACTGTAATCAAGAAATGATGTGGGAGGTCCTTCTGTCTATGTGTTGCTTTTATTGGTTAATAAATAAAGAAACTGTCTTAGGCCTGTGCAGGGCATAATATAGGTAGGCAGGGAAAACTAAACTGAATGCTGGGAGAAAGAAGGTGGAGTTAGGAGAAGCCATTTAGCCCCACCAGAGACAGACACCGAAACTTTACCTGGTAAGCCACAGCCTCATGGCGATACACAGATCAATGGAGATAGGTTTAATTAAGATATGAATTATCCAAAAATATGCTTAAGCTATTGGCCAAACAGTATTGCAAATACTATCATTTCTGTGTGATTATTTCGGGGATGAACAGCCGGGAATAAACAAGGGGCCTCTTTACAACAGATTGGTGCCCAAGGCCTTCCTACAACAAAGAAACAAGTTGGTAACCACCCTGCAAGGTGAGACTGGAGACATGGACAGTGTTGTAGTAGTGACACTACACAGGGTCATTTTACTGGTGGTCTTCTGACATCCATCCCCCCCTTTTCACTAGAATCCAATTTCATCTATACGGTCTACTTCACATTGCTATATGATACAGAAATGATGTCACGTTCAGCTCCAGGGATGGGTCTAGTAGAGGAAAATCAATGTTTGCAGACCCCAAGTTCAAACATTGCATAAGACAACTGCTAATTTCTGTAAAGTAAAGGACATGGTCAACAAGACAAAATGGCAGCTTACAGAATGGGAAAAAATCTTCACCAACTCCACGTCAGACAGAGGGCTAATCTCCAAAATATACAAAAAAAAAACCCTCAAGAAATTGATCATCAAAAGAACAAATAATCCAATAAAAAATGGAATATAGATCTAAACAGAGAACTCTCAACAGAGGAATCTAAATGGCTGAAAGACACTTAAGAAAATGTTCGACATTCTTAGTTATCAGAGAAATGCAAATCAAAACAACTCTGAGATTCCATCTTACACCTGTAAGAATGGCCAAGATCAAAAACACTGATGACAACTTATGCTGGAGAGGTTGTGGGGAAAAGGGAACACTTCTGCATTGCTGGTGGGAGTGCAAGCTGGTACAGCCCCTTTGGATATCAATGTGGTGATTTTTCAGAAAATTAGGAAACAACCTTCCTCAAGACCCAGCAATACCACTTTTGGGCATATATCCAAAGGTTGCTCAATAGTGCCACAAGGACATGTGCTCAACTATGTTCATAGCAGCTTTGTTTGTCATAGCCAGAACCTGGAAACAACCTAAATGCCCCTCGACTGAAGAATGGATAAGGAAAATATGGTACATTTATACAATGGAGTACTACCCAGCAGAAAAAAGTAATGACAGCTTGAAATTTGCAGGAAAATGGATGGATCTAGAAAACATCATATCAAGTGAGGCAACCCAGATCCAGAAAGACAAAATTATCACATGTACTCACTCATAAGTGGTTTTTAAACATAAAGCAAAGAAAACCAGCCTACAAATCACAATCCCAGAGAACCTAGACAACAATGAGGACACTAAACGAGACATACATGGGTCTAATCTACATGGGAAGTAGAAAAAGACAAAATCTCCTGAGTAAGTTGGGAGCATGGGGACCATGGGAGAGGGTTGAAGGGGAGGGAAGATGGAGGGAGGGAGCAGAGAAAATGTATAGCTCAATAAAATAAAAATAAAATTTAATAAAGACAACTACTAATAAGCCAAGAAAGGAACGAGGTCTAATATAGACCTTAAAATGATGGGTGATCTTCAACTGCATAAGAGAAAAGCCTTCTCATTCCCTCTAGGGATATACTGGGAAGCCTGTTGACTGGGTTACTACTGTTGGCCATGGGAACTAAGTCAACTGGGTGAACAGCAAAGAGGAGAAGTGGAAGAAGCTTGGGCCTTTGTGACACTATATTGTCACTAGATTAAGCAACCCTGAAGCCAGAGTTACCTCTGCACCTCTTACATTGGGGGACAGCAAATTTCTCTGATTGTATAGCGTTTTCTGATACCTGCTTCCAACAGTATCATGCTGGATACATTTCATGGACAAGGGCTCTTCCTGCCTCATCTCAAGCTGAATAAGATTCTGGATTATGAGAGAAGGCTGGATAACTGTCAACCTTCCAGCTGACCTGTGCAGACCTGGGATCTGAGGACTACAGCCTGGTGCTGTAGACAGCCTTCCTTCAGTTTCAGGGTAACAACGAGAGCAATGCTCCCAGGAAGGCTGTTTGAGTTCAGAAAAACATGCAAATAAATGTCAGTGAGCACATACTGAATAGTAACAAGCGGTCCTTTCCCAGAACTCTCTTAGGACAGACAATTTAAACACAAGTGTCTGACAGGCACTATAAACTTTATCTGGGAAAGCATGGAAGCAAGACAGAAGCCGATAGCCAGATTCAAGACACACTGACCAGATTGGGTTCTCTAGCTATGTTCTAACATCCAACAAGAATAAACATGTCTTATAAATTGAATGTAAATGGTCATCACAGGAGGCAGGAAATCACCATCCAAGAACAATCCAGGGAGCAAATGCAACTGAGATAAAAGGCCCTCTGCCTTTTTTCCTGGGGCCTCTCTCACAGCTCCCCAAGGCATTGTTCACTGCACATCATTGTGGCCATGTTCTGACAGACAGCTGTGTGAATTATTGACGAAGACCTGGATATTCTTCATCCCACCCAAACAGTATAAAGCTAAGTGAAAAATACAGAAAAAATGTTTTGCATATAAATTTCAAATGGACTGTATACATCATACACACACACACACACACACACACGCACACATGCACAGACGTGCACACAAAGACTCTGCTGCCTTATCTCTCTGAGAGAATATGACTGTCATAGGGCTTCTCACTTCTGCCTTGTTTGTGGTCTGGTACCTTTTGCTCTTTGCCACCTGGATTTCCTGTAGAGAATATTCTTTGCTTCTATAATTAGACATCAAAGACAACTCTTTTCCGTGTAAATTAATTCTTGCCCATCACAAAAGAAGGCACATTCACTTTAAAAATACAGAAGGACTAAAAGAAAGCTAAGCGGAAGCCCATCTAACACAGTCTGTCAGCAGAGGAGAAACATTTCAGGCCTTTGTGTACTGTGTCCAGACCACTGAAGACTTATCATTGATCATAGAATAGAATAAAATACCTTGAGAGCATGAATTTGTCCAATTTGTATTTTAAACCCTCAATTTATAAAACAGTTACTCTTTCTCATTTTAAATTTCCATTATATAAAATAGACACACTGGCAAGTCTTGAAACCCTCAGGAGATATCACTTAGCATCTTTGGAAAACATAATATTTAATTATCATAGCATGAGGTTCTCCTAATGGCACATTTCAACATTGCTATTGAGAGCTGATTTCTGAGAAACAAATTAAGTGGTATTTCTTGTCACACGCCTTATTTAAATACAAGCTACATGCATAATTATGCTTGATACCATTGCCACTTAAAAAGAAAACACATGACAATACACCGATACCCATGGAGATTTTTCCCTCAATGACTACAATCAACAGAAAGTGCCACAAGCACCACTGCACAGTGATATCACCACTGCACAGGGATGTCACCACTGCACAGGGATGATGTTGCCACTGCACAGGGATGATGTCACCACTGCACAGCTATGATATTGCCACTGCACAGCTATGATGTCACCATTGCACAGGGATGATGTTGCCACTGCACAGCTATGATGCCATCACTGCACAGTGATGTCACCACCGCACGGTTAGGTTGCCACCACACAGTGATGATGTTGCCACTGCACAGCTATGATGTCACCACTGCACAGTTAGGTCACCACTGAAGTGATGTCACCACCACACAGTGATACCATCACAGCACAATGATGATGTCACCGCCGCACAGTGATATATCTTAAGAAACTTTGGAGCTCTGTCTCACTAATGCTGACTGTGGGATCTGATCTGCAGGGAGGCTTCCCATTACGACAGCTGTTTCAGATACGGTGTAGTACCAGGGCGGTATCATCTAACTTTTACGAATTAACTTTAAACGTAACACTTGCCTTTTTCTTCAGTTTCTGCTTAGTCGTGCACTTCCTTTTGACCTTGAAAAGTGGTGTTTTGATCTTTAATTATTTATTTGCTCTCTGGGATTTATAAATTTATGAAAATAACACAAGCAAACACCCTAAGAGAGACAGGAGAGTGGTACGTCTCTAGTCATTCCCATATTCACAGTGAGTGAGCAATGGTGAGGAAGGTGCGCAGGACGTTAGGGCTGGTCATAAACATCCAGATTCTCCCCTAAGTGAGTACAGGGCAGGATTACCCTGCTCTGTCTCCTTTAAAGTTGGGTTGGCATATAACTCTCTTATGTTTTTGGTTGTGAGCCTAGCCTTTAATGGCTGAGCCATCTCTCCAGGCCAGCACAGAACTCTCTGTGAGTCGTGATATGAAGGGTGAAGCTTAGAGTCTTCACACTTTCTTTCATGTGAGAGAGATGTTAAAAGGACACCTCAAGTCTGAGTCTCCATCAGCCTGAGCCCTTGGGTGGCCATAATTAGCCGAGAACTCCTTCTAGTCACTCCTGAAAAAATGCCCCTTTCAGGCAGTCACTGCCTATGCTGTTGAGTAGAAGAAAGGAGAGCCTGGATTCCTTCAAATAATGTTTATCTCCTCTTCTCCATTAGGTTAACTAAAAGTTCAATGAACACTTTGGAAAAAATTGAAAATCACCCAAAACAAAGATCACTGTGTTACAGTAAAATATTTCCTTCTAGGCATACAGAATTCAGCATTTCGCTTCTGAAGCCATACTCGCTGACACTTACGTGAAAATGGGAGTGCCTACGAGCTGTCAGGAAAGGGTTATGCTGGGGACGGCCTTCACATTGGCTACACATCCGTTATGTAAGCAGAATCTGTCCTATCTAGATGGTCAGCTTGGATAAGGTAGTGGCAAGCTCACATTCACACTTGGGCTAGCACTGACGTCAAAGGACACTTGGTAAAGAACCAAGATGGATGGAACACACACTAAGCACACAGTGCATTTGTCCCTTGGCAGCTCACAAAAAGCTGAGGCAATCAACACTGTGTCTTGGTTTAGTTCTGGAAATTCCATATGAGCTTCCACATTTATTTGTTCACCTCAGATTTATTGGGATCACCATATGGTGTAAACTGAACCTGTAAATTAGGGTGGTTTTTTCTTTGCTTTATAGTTATGTAAGAACTACAAACATGAGCTATTTCGATCCACTTTTGCACAATTCAAAGTGAATCTTCTAACACAAATTGTACAGGTGGTGATGGTGACATTGTGGTTCTAGGGCTGTCTTACCTCTTGAATGGTGCATTGTCTCAGACTAGCGCATAGTTTCAAAGAAGTGCTGTCTCGTTAAACGGCTACACTGGCAAGTGACATGGACTTTCGTACCCGCAGGTTATCCAAAGCCATCTCACAGCCTCCACGCACTTTCCCCTCGCGCTGCTGACAGAGGAAGCCAAAGAAAGAAAGAAAGGACACCGTGAAAGCCAAAAATAATCAAAAGTGAAACAAATGCATCTCTGGCCGTTTTGAAAGGCAGGCGCACACAGAGCAGAATGTGCCTTTCTTTGCGGTGGCCGCAAAGGGAGGGGAAGGCAGCAGTCACCATCTTCATTCTTTGTTGCCTTGTGAAGAGGAGTAAGGGACAGATGTGCTATTTTGAGTTGAGAACATCGGCCAGAAGGGGGTCAAAGCCGAGTATTTTATAATGCTAAAGACATTTCAACTTCTTTCAGTTCCTTTTTCTTTGGTTTGTTTTGTTGGGCTTTGCTAAGTGCTTTGATTAATTTCTCTGTTAATGTAAAAACACTAGCTTATGCTTGCTCTCAGCACTTAGTTCTGTTTATGCCTAATGATGTTCTGGGAGAATCAGTGAGGCAGTGGCAGTGCCCACAAAGGCCCAGTGCTGACCTCATTGCAAGCCCAAATTGAATCAGCAAGAAAGCATGAGTATCCACTGTCAATAAGAGCTGTTCCCATGCACACACTCAAGCATCAGCACTTGCTGCTGGTGGAAAATGAAATTAACGAAAGAAAAGACTAGGTTGCTGGGGGTGGCCGTGGTGAAGGCTGGGGAGGGAGGGGCACCTGCAATGGAGGTGATGGTGGTGATGGTGACAAAGATCTGGATTCTTTTACAACATCTGAATCATTTAGAGGTTGCATCGCTAACCGGGGGGGAGAGTCAAAGTGATTGCACTTGTAAAACTAGATAGCATGAGAGCTGGAGAGCTGGCTCAGTGGTTAAGAGCACTGGCTGCTCTTCCTGAGAACCCTGGGTTCAATTCCCATCACCCACATGGCAGCTCACAACTGTCTGTAACTCTAGTTCCAGGGGATCTAACACCCTCACATAGACACACATGCAGGCAAACAACTAATGCACATAAAATAAAAAATAAACATTTTTTAAATAAAGAATAGATGGTACATGAAGCATTTATCTAATTAATCTTACAGGTAAAAATCAGGAGTCAGATATGGGGTAAAAACTCAAAATATCAGACAAACAGGTGAGCAGCCACAGTTGCTTCCTACTTCTCTGGTTCCTCCATCCAAAAAGGGCCAAGATGCTTTCTCTACCCCACTTCACTAATTCCTGTCTCCTCTCTCTACCAAACCTCTATGGTTAATTTTGGTCAGCATTTGGCTGAGCCTACCCTCTGACTCCAAGCAAACTTTATTTGTCAGAACACAATCAAAATATCACACAGCGGGTACAAAAGGCAGGGATTGTTCTGCTTTAAAATAAAGTTCTTAGTCTTTTTCTTTGCTGGCTGTGTTAGTTACTTTTTACTTTGCTGTGATCGAAATACGAGAACAATCTAAAGGGAAGAGTCGTTATTTCAGCTCATTGTCTCAGAGGGCTCAACCACAGTCAAGTGGCTCCATCACTCTGAGCCTGGCCAAAGTGTAACCCCAAGCATTTAGAGTAGGGGGTTTTAAAGGCAAAAACCACATCCTGGTATGTGACTCTGTAGCTCCAAAGGGAGGTTTGCACAAGCAAGCAATTTAACAGGAGCTAAGTTAGCTGTGCTGTCTTGACTCTGGGTTTCTAAAATAGAGTTGGGCATTTTACATGGAATTCTCCATCAAGGCCATCAAATTCAAGCTCAGTTTGAAATGGCCTCAGCAAGGCCAATTCCCTGAACTCCAAAAGGCAGTGCGTATGTCTGGGGTCAGCTCCAGCTGGACTATAGAAGGATTGCTAAAAGCCGATAGCCATTATTTCTCCAAAACCTATGAAATGGGTTTCTGCCTGCCAGAAAGAGTTACTTCCCTATCTCCCCTTCCTGTGGCAAAAGAAGCCTCTGAGTGAGCAGTAGCTATGGTGCTTACCAAAGCCAGTGCTAACCTCCAGGCCCCTCTAGTCCCTATTTGCATGTGTGCATTTCAAAGTCCAGACTAGCCGCCTGGGCCTGGCCTCCCCAACTCTCCCCTCCCAGGATGTTGCAGTTCACAGGCTTCCCTCCTCCCAGAGAGCCTTTTGTTCTCTCTATAGCAGTGAGGCTTTTCCTTCTCGCTCTCCCATTATAGATCTCTCTTGCTATTCTCCCCACTTCTTCCTGCCATTCTCTCCTGAGAGAGAACCCCAGATATGTCCATGCCTAGGCTGCTTTCTCTTCTCTCAGCTCTCGACTCTTTCAGATGTCCTGGACTCTGGGTGTCCTCTCTCTCTCTCTCTTGCCTTCAATAAAAACCTTCCCCTTAACCACAGGGCGGCCATTTTGGTGGTTTCTTTAATGTGCCCTGTCTTACAACAATCAAGAGCAGCCTTCCCAGCAGTGCTCGCCTCTTCATAGTAGACAGTCACATGTTTATCTGCTCAATGTCTCTGTGTTGGGAATTTTCTCATTAGAGGGGAAGATATACCTCTATGCATCGGGCCTTATGTGAAGGCCTGAGACCACGGTCCACATACTGACCCAGAAGTACAGTAAGGTTAATTCTGCACACACTCTGGGTATCATTACTAGTCCCGACGCTCTGGATTTGAAGAAAACTCCCCCTCCACACAGACCCGGCTTAGTCTGTATTTCTAAGGGGAAATAGAATTCATCAGAGCCTGGTCTGCCTGCCCTTCACTCATCACCATGTTGCTTAGAAGAAGCAACAAGGCTCCCCAGCAGCTTCTGGTAGCTGCCCCTTCGCTTCCCGGGATGATGGCAGCAAG